>JAODTR010000009.1:1067843-1096985 GCA_025399935.1 Amblyopsis rosae | reverse complement strand
ACTACAATAGTTCCATAGCACCCCCAGTATTTAGTCAAGCACCCCCACAGCACCCCCAATACAATTCTGCTGGCGCCACCAATGGTCACAGTACAAAGTAAATGAAACAATGTGTGGACAACAACCAAACCAAACCCACCAGAACGTATGCAAGTCTATTCATGAATAAGGTTCACCTCTACACCGCACATAACATGTAGAGTGAACACCCACAGTACGAGAGCATCGCTTTTGATATTCACTGGCTATTTCTACTAGAGATTACTGGTAAAACTGGGAACTGGACAGTAGAAACAAACTAGTTAGCCACCAAATACAACCCCAAACTAAGATCTGACAAATCTCAATATATAAGATCACATTATTCCTTCTGTTCTAAAGCTCAAAGACAAACTGTCCCTTCAAAAACACTAGGCTTCCTTTTGATTAAAGAATATATCGAAATATTTTGGCACATAGACTGGTGCAGGTGTGAGTTGCACTTGGAACAGACGCACACACGATTCAAGTTCTAGGTAGATAACGTAATAAATGTCTTTTCTCACAGAGTGTACTTTACTCCCTTCCTCCGCGTTCTAAAGCACCAGACACAAAGTGGCTTGCTCGTCAGGCAGTGTCGTAATCGCAACATCACGTTGTGCAATATCATATCGAAAATGTTGCCGGAAGTGCAATATTATTTTTATTTTGTGGAGAGGTGCGTCCGTTGGCTATGCGGCTTAGTTGTGTTTGATTTAGACAGAAAAATAAGATGTGTGGCTGAGGAAGCTAATGACATAATAGAGACCAAAGAGGAAACATTAGTGGCCAAAAATAATTCCTTCTCGGTAGTTTGGGATTACTGTTGTTGTAGCAGTCCAATAAGACTGTTGAAAATGTGTTGTTTTGTTATGAATGAATGAATGAATGAATGAATATATATTATATATATTATATATATTATATATAGATGATTTTTCCCATAACCTGTGTGTTTTAACTTATGTTTAAACATTTTTAAATTAATATCGATATTGCAAGTTTCCTGATAAATTTCGCAAATATCACATTGGTTGAATATCGTGCATCCCTACGCTGAATCTCATCTCTACAACACTGCTAGTCTGGTGCAGTGTGCCTAGCCCTTCACTCACTCACTCACTCACACACACCTGCAGAAGCATGTCTCCTGGCTCTATGCGGCCGTCTGCGGCGACGGCTCCTCCCTTCATGATGGAGCCGATGTAGATCCCTCCGTCTCCCCGCTCGTTGCTCTGGCCCACGATGCTGATGCCCAGGAAGTTGTACTTCTCTGTGAGGGCACAGCCGCGGTGTCATGGAGGGGAACAGTGGGACGGCTGTGTTCATTGAGACAGAGCCACAGCAAGCGGCGCCCCCTGGTGGAGCAGCGCGCGCACACACTCACCCATGTTGAGAGTGACGGTGATGATGTTGAGAGACATGGTGGAGTCAGTGATGCTGCTGAAGGATGACGACTGAGGAGAGAATGGACACGTCACAAAAGGAGCTAATGGAACACGTGTTCCCGTGCTACTGTGTGTTGGGGCAGGAAAGGGGGGGGGGTTCTCTCACCCGGTCCATGTTGGAGGTCTTCGGTTTCCGCCGGCGACGCCGGTGTCGTCTCATCAGGCGAGAGGAGCTCTGTTCTGTGGAGCTGCTGAACCTAAAACAGCAGCCGTTGTTACACACAGTGCGGCCAGCCGTTGTTACACACAAGTGCGGCCAACCGACTAATCGACTGCTTCACGACAAACGCACTGAGCGCTGTTTCCACAGCAGTGAACGGTGAGGTTTGGCAGCCTCCAGTGGAAACCATGACCTGACTTACAAATCAGTTGGTAGCATACTGACAAAGGAATCCCAAAAATGTTAAAAGGAGTGAATTTGGTGTCTGTGGAAACAGAGGTATTTAAACCTTTATTCGGATCAGTTGGGTTTGTGAGGCGGACAAAATGAAGGATTACACTACGTAAAAGCTATGTGGCTCCCACGGCTTCCCTTTGGGAACCAATTAAAGTGTTTAATTGTACGATACCCAACAACAACACAGTAGAGTTTGGGTAGAGTTTGACCATAATGATTCACACATTCTTTGTGTATGCTACAGCACTGTAAACACTAAAAGGTAAACCGCATGATCGTGTTTATCCAAAACCTCATCTTATTTGAAAACAAATATAAAAACGCTGTTGGTTGTTTGAAACCACCAATAGACACTTCCTGCAGTTTTGCGTTATAAAAAGCTTGGGTGCATACCACCAGTATGCCTGGGTGCCTTATAACGCAATGGAGAAGTGTAAAAAGACAAGGTGGTCTAGTAGTACAGAACTAAATAAAATGGTTAAAAAGATACAATAGCCACAGACATAAATTACTAATAAAAACACTAATATAGTCCAATGTGTGCATTCACAATGAGGGGAACCTGATAATTAGGTGCTGTAATTTACATTAACATGCAAAAATTCTGCTAATATTAATATATTCATATGCTTCCCTTTCACTGCGTTTCACAGAGTTTCCTCTTGTTGTTCCACAAACTTAATCACATTACTTGCAGACACCTCTCTCGTGGAAAGGGCCTTCATGGACATTACATTTAAAATAGAATGAGTTGATCTTGTGCTTCCTCGCAGAGAAGGAGAAGTCAAGAGAACAAATCTTTGACAGTGAGGCGAGACATGGCTAAAAACCACAACTGCTCCCCAGAAACCCATGTGGACCGATGACAGCTCCTAAGGTTTGTGGATAACCTCTATGGTTTGTGCATGGTGACAGTGATGTGTTCTTCTGACCTGCTGGTGGCATCATCGTCCTCAGAGTCAAAACAGGACGTGGATTCCAGCTCACTACTCATGAAGGAGGAGCAGCTGTCGTACTCTGGGCCTCCACGGCCAATCCCCCGTGAGGTGAAGCCATTCTGCCGTCCACCTACAGCAAAACAAGGATTTGTTGGCAATGAGATTTGAGGAAAAAAATTTATGGTAGGGTCATTTACAAGAACGCTTGCTGCTGCATTGCAAAGGCTAAGAGCATCCGGATAGTAAAAGAAAAAAACATCCTATGTCCTTTCCTAGCCACTTTTCCTTGGCCTCGAGTGAAGACGTCATCGGGTCAAGGAAAGGTGTGAAGGAGAATCCATAAGAATTTAGGAATGGGAACCTTGGTGACAAGAGAATCCGACTGCTCTTTGGATACGTAATTATGCGACGGTAAATGTTAATGACGTGGGTCTGTCAACTTCTGTTGTTTCATGCAGGCTATGTTAACATGGACAGCCTCATAAAAAATACGACTTAATTAGCCTCCCAAAGTTGTAGCCTAATTGAAATAAAAGAAATGTATCAAAAAACTAAATGGTTAAGAGTAACAACTGGTGTAAAATCTATAAAAATATGTTTGTTATTTGGTCATGTTTTTAGTTACATGCTGATCTAATATGATTTAGAAGTCTTTTCCCATCTATCATTAAAAAGGAGCAAAACCATTGTTATAGCGTACTGTAGAAATATACTTTCAAGTAGCGCTTAGGAAAACGGTCTATGGGAAAAGAAATCAGCCATGCATGGTGAAATCATCTAGTCGGATTAATAACGAAGTCGTCCAAGGTGGAACATTCTGTAATGTGTCCTATCAATAAAACAATTGCTTTACTCTTCCACGACACACCGAAGCTAAACATGCCAACGTTAAAGTGAAAATGCACATTTTATACTTAATTTCAGCATGAACTACATACAAAACGCTTGGAGCGCTAAGAAAGCGCCATCAACAATATTTTTGATAGAGCAAGAGACGTTTGCTACAATGTATAATTTCCTTAACTCAATTGCCGAATATATATTGCCATGTAACATAGGCTATACATTTGATATTATGATGAATGATTTGTTTTGGTGAATGGCCAAATGATGCGTCGCAAGGAATTTTGAGACGGCATTATCTCCTTTCCATAAAGGATGATCCAGTGTAGCCTATGCTAAAGCATGTAAGAAAGGAAGCATTGAAGCACCCTTCCTTAGCAATAATAGAATTCCAACAGCTCTCATCATGGCTGTGACCTAGATACTGCCTCAGTTAGGAAGGTTCCTTCAGATGCAGCCATTGTTGTTGTGACCGGTTTTCGCCACTGTTTGGGTTCCAATTTATGGAGCTGTGTAGCAGTGCCAGATTATAATTTCAGCATGTTCAGAGAACGGTAAAATAGCAGACTGCAGGGAGATTTTCAGTGAATTTGACTAAAGGTGTATTAGCTACCAATCACTAGCTATACCTTTAAGGCTGGAAATAATCAATTGTGATTTAAATAAATACATATAAAAAGAAATGACCTAACCTTTTGGAATACGCTTTACGAGACCTTCTTTGTGGTATCCCAACATAGAAATGAAGACTGCTGCTATTGATAATCCATACAGTATATTCTATAATGAAATGAGAGGCCCTCCCCCCACTAAAATCATTGTAAAAACAAGCCAGTCAAACTTGACATAATTGCTGGGTCATATATGGATATTCTGACCCATCCTCCCAACTCAGATAGCCAATCAAGTTAGGGCAAGTAAAAAATAAATAAACTCTACCTGACACAGAATGTTTAGCCTGAAGGGAGGGAAAAGGCCTGTCCAAAATGACAGTTGAATATACACTGACCGTGTTCATTGGTGTGTTTTCGTCTGGGCCTCTCCCGGTCTCTCCGCTGCGACACGATGGAGCCTGTCTCCGTGTCATTGTCCAAAGTGTCTCTGCCACTCGCTGCTTTCCCACTGCAGAGAGTACACAGACCAAGAGGAATGGCATGAACAGTACACTTGTGTTACACTTGTGTTACACGTGTGTTACACGTGTGTTACACGTGTGTGCGTCAATATACCATTACTACATGCAAGTGGATATGTCTGTATGACTAACGTCTTAACACAACTCGACATGGAATGAAGTGGAATGCGACATGACATCAGCAATATAGACTAGCGGTGTCTTAACTTGCTCAAAGTAGCTGTGAAGCAATTGTGCCAAAAAGGATTTGTCTACTGGGAGAGTCTACTGTGCATGAACAATCCTCATTGCACAAGCACAGTTCTACACATTTCCTTTAACACAGATGTGTCCAATTGGAAAATGTATTCATCACAAATGAAACAGATGCTTTTTGAATTACTGCCACGGAGAAAGAGTCAAAATCAAGTGATGAACATGAAATGAACAGCCATAGTCACATGATTCCCCATATCATACTTCTTACCTCATTCAAAACATTAGCTGCAATGTGACAAACAGCACACCGTGTATTACCCTCTCTGTAGTAGAGTAACATCCATTTATTATAAGTCATACGTTTTGTGTTCCACATACTGGTGCTTACCTACAACCTAGCTATAATAAATATTTTAAAGCATTTCCTTATTTGGTATTGATTCAGTTACACACACGGCTATTATAATACTGACTGGTACGAAGGGGGTCTAGAATCTCCAATGCCTCCGGTTCTCTCCAAAGGGGGAGGTGGCTCTAAGCTGTCTGCCACTGAGCCTCCGTCTGAATGGGCACCATCCCCAGAGACCAGCTGTTGACAGACAGACAGACGATTAGACAGGACAGATATGAGTTTAACAACCATTTTATTAAATATTTGTATGTTTGCGCTTATAACATGTAACAGGTTAAAATGCATATGACATTGGTAGACACTAGTAAAACAACCATTTAGGAAATCATTATTAGGAAAATCATCTTACAAGCTTACATACAGTGTATGGCATCACAATGATAAATCAAGACATCATGAGAGAAACAGGCCATTGTGTCTATATACTGTGCCTTTAGTATGCTATGGTGATTAGCATTATACTTATCTAATGGAGGAACATCAAATGTCTATTTGCCACTTGGACATACTGTATATTTAATTGTGTAGGTGTGTGTGTGTGTGGCAGGAAAATCAGTCTGAAGCCCTATGTGATGTGATGGCAGTGACTCAGGTCATGTGACCCCAGAGACCAATCAATCATCTCACTTAAACAACACAGGAGCACTAGAGCCAAACAAAAGACAGAAGTGGGAATAGTAATGACACTTCATGTGACATGGAACATTTCAATGTCCCCTCCCCAATAGAAGGACAAACATACACATGACACACACACACAGAGAGAGAACACAGAGAGAGAGAGAGAGAGAGAGAGAACACAGAGAGAGAGAGAGAGAGAGAGAGAGAGAGAGAACAGAGAGAGAGAGAGAGAGAGAGAGAGAGAGAGAGAGAGAGAGAGATTTGAAACAGAGCCAAGCAAATCCCCAGACAGGGGAGTAATAAACATGACCACAGCCCAGGCTGAAAACAGCACAAGCATGCTGGATTAAACAGTGGAAACCCCAGCGTACTGGTGGATTGCCAACTAATACAGCAAGAACCATACATTTAAACACACTGCAGCTATCAGTCCTAAAATACAGGCCTTCGCAGCACCACAGAGAACACGCTCCATTTCGGTACACCTTTTCCCCTTCCCCATGCGATTCAATCTTGTCTCTTGAGGCTTTGTTGAAAAGTGTTTACCCCCTATCCTGACATTTCAGTTAGTCTTAATCCAATTTTAAGGACGAGGAGAGCGGTATGAAGGAGACACACCATCACCTATGTCTCCCAAGGTGTGAATCAGGAAGGAAACTTGTTGTCTACATGCCTATTGCTCCTCTCTCACACACACACACACGTATGTGTATATCTGAGTTACGTTATGCGTTATACAGGAATAGTCAGGAAGATACACATGTAGTTTGAAATCCTAATGTGCACCTTTTGACTTGTGGAACAGTATGGTCCATTAAGAACTAGGGAGGAGTGCATTGTTCCCAACATCATTATATGGTAATGTTATTAGCCCTCTAGAGAGAGATATGGCTAGGGTCACTGGCATGTCCAACAGATGGCTATCGTGATTATATGCGCAGATTGCACGCGCAGTCATTTCAGTGAGCAAATACACCACCTAAACAGCAGATAAATGTAGCAAACACGCAGACAAACTGGGTTTTGAACCTACCCATGAAACCACACGGCCATTAAAACAGGGTAGCTTGGCGTTGTCATCAGATATTTCCTCCTTCACCACCCTGTGAGAGAGACAGGAATGACTGATTGTAAGCTAATATATAAAACACAAAAGAACTTAAAGAGACAAACAATGACTACATTCAGAAGGAACGGAGACAGGTATGATTGTTTTAGCAAGAGTAAGAAAAAAAAACAGTGCACATTACAAGATAGTAAACTGTAAAAACAATGGGAGGGAAAGCAGTTATGAATAGCTAAGCTACACTAAAAACTGGATGTTGGTATTAATACATTAAAACACAATACAAAAAACACTAACTTCTAACATGACTGAACATTAAAGACCAACCAAGTCAAAATGGCCTAGTTGGAATTTTGCTTGTTTTACAAGTTAGATTCTTAAGTCTTTAGAGAGTAAGATTTTAATTAGATTCAGACACAGTTGTGTTGCTCTACACAAATCTACCTTAAGGAACATTTTATTATCACCTGCATCTTGACCTAGAAGATGTGCACAACACAGAGTGGAAATTGAGTTGCTTAGTAAATATCTAAGCAGAAAAAGGAGCAAATGTTTAATTGTCATTTCGTGCTCTCCTTGAATGCCATTACATTGGATATCATTAATTAATTTAGAGCATAAATATTGTGTTTACAATTAGCATTGCTTATTATTGTGAATAGGACTGTAGCCTACAATAAAAATGTATCATGTGTTTCTAAATAGTTTTGCCAAATTACACAATTTGATCTGTCCTGCCAAGAACAAGAAACCAAACAAAGATAGTTTGTGCGGCTTGTGGCTCATTTAACTGGATCCATAACGTTGGGCTGAATAGGCTCTAAACATCATTCCTGTCTGACAGGTTACCGTTTCTGATACCACCACCCAGGTCCCAAGAGGCCACTAAGACTGTATTTACAGAATAGCCCACCACAGAGGTAACAAATGAATAGCTTTCTACTGTCCTACTTGCAAACGTCATGAAATTGTGCCGCACCCTTGATTGAACAAAACAATTATGGAAACCTGGGTGAAACCCTTCAGGATTACCCGTCTAGAAATACGAGTGATCGTGTATTGTTGGTGAAGCATTTAAGCAAACCAGGGCTTTACAGTCAAGTTAAAAAAAACATGCTCATAAACCTGGCGGAGTGATAAAGCAAGCATTCCTATGTCCATCTCTGCATTCCTGAAAGCTAACAGACAGCAACAGCAGGGCCTGCTGTGCTGGACTAAGTGGCTCCACTCTTGACATTATAGCCACTAGCTTTGGCCTACGATAGCTAGCATATGGTACTATTGCCAATTCTTACGATTGTCAACTAACATTTATCTATCTAAAGAGGGGCCACTGACGCATCATTTGATGTGTTACCTACCAGTGTTCATTAAGCCACACATACAATACTACGTCAGATAGTCACGGCAGTACACGCACAGTAACCTACCCTGGGCAGTAATGTAAACAAATGGCCAGAGTAAAAGAGGCTAGCCGACATCACTGCTTATATGAAGGCGCTAGAAGCTAACAAAGGAACTGCAATGCAAATGGCTAGGTTAGCCAACTCCTATGGTCCACAGTCAGTGGAACCACAGTGACAAGCCTCATTAAACATATTATAGTTCAACTATTTATACTATATATTTCTAAAATAAACGCGTATGCGATGCTATTATTAATTTGCTAGCTGGAGTTAAAAAAACATTTTATACCCAAAGTCATCGTCCATAGATTTGAAGAAGAACTTGTAGTTAGGTTTCTTGAGAACATTTTTGAAGTCTGCAAGTGTGACTTTGTCCGCTGGCACGGACAGTTTCACCAGATATGGTGTTTCCTGGTCGTCGAGGTGGTAGATAATTTTGGTCTCCCCCATCTCTAGTGGCTGGGGCGAGGCAGGCAGGGTGCATCAAGCCGCGAGTCAGGATGGCTCCCTCTCGGGCCCCGGCTCCCCGTGGCGCTGTGGTGGGCCGTGATCCTCCCGGCTCTACCTCTCTGGCTGGCTGGCTTCTGCGTAGCCCAGTATCCAAGCTTTTCTACGCCAGCTAGCTACGCCTGCTGCTATTCGATTCAAAAGCACCTTGCTCCGACGCAAAATCTGCGAACAATGGTTGAGGTTTGATTCGCGTTAGCTCCTAGAAATGTTAAACTTCGAATAAACAACGAAATGTTGCAGATCGGCTGCGTTAACGTTTGGGAAATAAAATTAATATATACAATCTGTGATGGCTCGGTTTTCTCGGTCGCTGCCAAGCTCTGCTCTACTCTACTCTACTTTGCACACGAAGCTATCTGCCGTCTCAAAATCGTCAGGCCTGGCTGGTGCGCCATCTATCGAAAAGGAGGAGAGCAGCAGGCAGTTACTTCTGACAAAACCTGTATCTGTGCTGCCTTTGTACATGCTACAAATTCATGGTTGTTTCTGTATGTTATATTTTACTATGTCCCATTTAAAAAATACATGCAAGAAAACATATTTCACAAGTATGTCTCAACATTATGCACATATTAGTGCAGTATACTTTTCAAAGTTTGTTTTTATAACTGTTTTTATAGATTGTATGAATAACTGAACAATGTGTGACAAATTACCTTCATTTATGATCAATCACAAACCATTTAAAATGTGTATTGACTCACCCACCAAATGATCAATTTATTGCATTGTCTTTATCCAACATTTGCTTCTCAAAGAGCAACTGGCACCAGCACACCAGAATGTATACTAGAAAAATGTAATGTGGGATAAACTTCACACTTTAAAAGTACAGCGTCCGAAAGACAGGGTAAGTTCTGGACTGTATTAGCTACTGTTTGATATGTTGTCTAAAACTAGTTAATAAAAAAAAGTGTTGTTTGGTTGGTCTGTCAAGTTAATGCAAGGGACTTTATAACATGCACAGAATGAAACAATGGAGGTAAGCGTTTGTTTGGTTATGCTGTCCTGTAAAACAGATCATAGAATGTTAAAATGTTTAAGGAAGCTAAGAACAGCATGAAAACACACATGCTAAACACCCCAGGCTATAAGAGGCATGCATCACCATAACTTGCATTTCACAAGCCAATGAGATGTTTCAGCATGCTTGAAGGCTGCATGATGTCAATACATTCATTAATGCATTAAATCAAATATAGAATTTTCAGTACATGAATGTATTTGGTATTCTGATTCTGATACCAATAGCTTCTCTTATTCATATCATTTTTAATAACATGATCAGAAAGGAATTCTCTCAATTCAGAAATGAATATGTACAGCAACTGCAGTTTATTTCCCTAAACAGTCATTTAGGCAACATTTGAGTAAATATTATTCAATGCAGGCATTTAGATTCTCTATGAATGAATGAATACATGGAGTACAAAAGTCAGAGTTTGAAACAGACATATCTGCTTATTTTTCTTCTGTGGAGAAAGAAACAAAAAAAACAATTGATGCCATTACCTTTCTTCAACCCTTCCACTGTTGCATGTGAACATGATATCACAACATACAAGTACAAATAAAACTAAAATAAAAAGGAGGGGATGTTTGGTCTCTAGTTTTAAATAGATTCTTAAGAGTGTTAGGGACTAGTGTGTGTGCAGGTCTTAGTCGTCCAGGAAGTCTTCATCGAGGTTAACATCTGTCGTGTCAATGTCCTCAAGCTCAATGTTGTCTAGGTCCACTTCCAGCTCATCCAGTAACTGACAAGAAATGGTTCAGAGAAACATGTAGTTACTGCTATTACACCACTAAAGACTAACAGTAAAATACTAGTGAAAACAACTAGCATATGACCTACCTTATCCTTCTGAGACTCTTCTATCTCATCATCCTCCTCCTCCTCCTCCTCCTCCTCTTGTGCTGGAGTGGCTAGAGGTTTTGGCTGCGATGGCATCATGGCTGGTGCCATATGAGCAGCAGCGGCAACAGCCGTCGTCACGGTGTCCTCGCTGCCCTCAGACTCCTAGGGAAGGTAGGCGAGAGAGATGTAGTAGAAGGTAAACACAATAATTTAACATCTTAACCGGTCTGTGTTTACACCACAGTCTACTAAAGAATGATTTGAATGATAGTGTTCCATATTTGAAAGACTACAAAAGCAGTTATGCGGATTTGTATAGCTTCTAATAATGCAGCACCAACCGTTTGCAACCTATTGCACATTTTTACAAAAACTCAATATGGGTGGTATCGGCTTAAAGAAATGTTTGAAACTTTAACTCAAATGACAGTAGCTTAGAAAAAAAAGAGAAGATTGTTGTTAATTACACTAAGGCAGCAGACCTTCAGGTCTCCAGAAAGGCAACAACAATCCAAGGTGGAGTTCCCTTTATTTTGTCAAATGATACCCCTCTTCCTTTAACCAATTAGAGAATGCGTAGAAGAACGTGTAAGCCATACAGAGACTGTTAGTTACAGGTTCTAAGGGATCATGTTTCCACGACAACAGTCCAACAACAATAGTCTCACAGCAACAAGGTGCCAAATTGAAATGATTTGTGTTAATAAGTCAATACTAGTGAAATTGCATTAGAACTGGCATTGGTACCTGGGCACCGATGACTGCCCGCTGCTCCTAAACAGAGCAGGTCAACCACAGGACAAATTACAAAATATCCCCGCCCCCCATTAGGACACAGACTGACCTTTGTAACCAGGGAAGGGAAGGGCCCTTTTGGTTCATAACCTTGAGCCTCCTCTAGAATATTCCTGTCTTCATTAGGCTGAAAACATAACACACTAGGTTAAGTATGATGGAGAGTAAAACAACATTAAACCATTTAAACCATAGGAATGGTAATTCGCTATTTCATTTGAGAACTAAATCTCATAAGTGGTGACTATGACAGAACATTTTCCATGCATTCTACAGCATTCAAATGTCACTCACCGTGACAAGAGTGTAGTCCTTAGCAGGCCTAGAGCTGCCCAAGCAAGTCTCTCTGAGGAAATGCTCAGCGGCAAAGGACTCCTTCAGCCCGGGGAACAGATTCTCATACTCTGTGGGGTCAGCCAGCGATTCAGCCGCCTACGTTTAGATATATAGATGGATAATAACATAGAATAAAGACAATTGAGATGCCATCACAATATTTATATTAATAACAACAATCATTTTATATGCAGAATAAACTACAAGAGGAAAGGAAATAGTGCGGTTTGTCACAAATTAAAAAGCCCGTAAGATATTATTTCTAAGGCCCCTATTGAGATAGCCCCCAAATTATCTATGTAGATACTTAGCAGGGATGGACTAGACTGAAAAACTGCCCGGGACATTGAAACTGACTGGCCAGGGAACAGTCCAGCCCTTTTTGACAAGTGCACCATCCACTATAGAAATTAGATGCAATAGTTCCATCTAGTTTTGTAGATATAGCCCAAGTGCTCCATTTTCTTTGACTTGTATATGTTTTAAAATGTTATATTTAGAATCAGTAATCATCGTCAAATCTGTCAGATCTTCAGGGGAATATGACATAGGCCTTCGTGTACATACTGTACATAGCCTTCTAAATCACACATTTCACTGTATAACAATTAACAGGCTCCATTAATGTTTCTATGTCTGTATTTACACTGATGTAGCTAGCCTATGTTTAATTTGAACATTAAGTGGTGGTCTGGGGTAACCTGACATGCCAGATATACAGTACGTGTCTGTTACACACATCCATGTGGGGGGCAGTCCATTGAAACGGTTTAAAATGGGCAGGTGGTTTCAACACATATTTGCTCGGCAAGTGATTGGACAAGCCTGTGAACCATCAAAGCGTGTTGTTAAATCCACTCAGTACAAAAGTTGGAAGAGCAAAAACAGATTTATCATTGAGAAAAGCATTTGCTCTTCTAATAAAACTGATACTATATTGCATCATCTACTACGTTAACCTCTGTGGGACCAACCGTTGCTTTTTGCCTTGTCACACCTAAACCGTAGCTAACAGCGCAATGCCAATTGGCAACACACTATAAAATAAGGGTCTTAGGCATTCTGTATTGCTTTCAAATTCTCCTGGAAAACAAATTCAGGAACCAGGTGACACAAAATCTAAGCGCTACACCGTCAGATTTTGAGTCAGACAATAATCAGAATGAATTGTATTTATTTTTTTGGTTCGTGGAATGTAAAGCAAGATACCACATTAAAACATAAAAAGTGGCCGGCAAGGGACAGGCCGTACTCCCAAACATCCCAAATGAAAGATTGTCTACATTCTCTTGACTGTATTGTGATGATTGCCCATGGCACATACTTCTGGAACTACAGAGCCACTTAACGGGTCATGGTGGAGATTTCTTGGAAGCTACTTTTGAATTTTTTCACAAACATTTTTTTTTACGGCAGTAGCATGCGTGGCACAGTTAGCTTTAAGAGCCAAAAGCATTTTGTACACCGTTTCTCTGTTTGACCAGCAACATGCATAAGAATGATGCTCAGGGCTGTCTCGATGATCTGACTCTCATTTGTACCGTAATTATCTAGGCAGTTTCTTCCACTCTGTGCATAGCGAACCATTGCCGTTCATTGCCGTAACTTTGTATGTTGCTTTTCTGGGGGCGGATATTCGTTATAGTCCCAAAACATTGCTGAGTGCAGCACTGACCTTCTGGTTAACTTTAGCCAGGCTCTCTCGCCACAGTTTGACCACACGGGACACCTGGCTTGGCAAGTAGGTGCGAGCCAGGAAAGCTGCTTCAGGCAGCCGGTTAGTCCTAATCAGCAGCTCCAGACACTGGTCAAGCCTAAGAGGGGAGAGTTAGAGTTTAAAGGCACGTGTGGACATCTAGTACAGAACCTCATGGCCGGGGCAGCTCTCCACATGCATAGCATCCATGCCGCATGCGTTTGTATGCTTATATGCTGAACGCCATCCAGTGAGCTTGCTGTGCTCGCATTAGCCCCCACCCACCCAGGTACTCACTTGCCCTGCAGGAAGTAGGTCATGAAGGCCACGTTGTTTTTCCCGTCGCACTCCGCGCCCTCCGCCAGCTTGCCCACCATGGAGGCGTTGCCGGAGGCTGTGGCGAGAAGCAGCAGGCCGCCATAGTCCTGGGCGTGGTGCAGGCACTCCTGGGCCAAGCCGAACTGGCACTTGCTGATGGCAAGCTCTGCCAGCTGCTTCCATTTCTGCTCCGCCTGGGGAAGAGGGGGAGAATGATCACCAAACAAGCTACTGGGAGGACCTAATCAGAGAGACGCCCCAGCGACACCGCTCCAAATGCTAATGTTTAGCTTGTATGCTTTTTGGCTAGCAACAAATTAACAGAGATGGGATACAAGATGGTTAGCGTTGACAGTGGCCTCATGAGCGCACTCTCCATGACATACACCAATGTGTGCCCCTGTGTACGTACTACGTACGGACACACACACACACAGAGGCAGATATAGGTTGGAGAGGGAATAAACAGCAGCACCTCCGCCTCCACAGCCAGCTGGTAGGCAATCTTCAGCTCTCCCAGCTGCAAGGCCAGCTCAAACCTGTGTTCTGGGTCTGTTGACACAGCCAGGGCCTGCTGCTTGAAGCCCTTAAGTAGACAGAGCAGAAGCACACATCAGTTTTGACACAAAGAACATATCCCCGATATGGCACACACTAGGGGTGTAATGGTTCTGAAACAGAGGTTTCGGAAGACAGGACCGCGGTCCGCACACACACAACCTGCTATAGGTGCACCCTGTTGAGCTCTCATATGTTACTGTAATTAAAATGTATGTCACTACAATTTATTTTCATTTTACATTTAGCTCAACACTAGATTAGAATCACTGAGACTTTTTGTAGTTGTGAAAACACAATACAAAGCTATTTATAGAATGCATGTGTTCTCATTCATGGATTAATTAACCCGTCATTACGATGTTGGATTATGCAAATTAGTCTATTGCCTTCGCTTCTATACTCAAACAAAACAATTGGGATTAACATCTTCTCATGTGGGAATTGGCATGACGCAGCAGTTACCTTTCTTGTGGGTGGCTTTTTCACAAAGCCTATTTTCCGTGTGTTAATACAATATCCATGATGTCTGCAAATGTATGAAAACTGTCCAAAACTTCCAGGTAATTTTTATGTGTGTCTCTAGCCACTGTCTGTTTTGCCATTATGTGGTTCCAAACTGTTTGTTCATCTGCTTGCATTGTGTAACTCTCGTAGCAATGAAGCTGTGTTCTTCTGAGTATTCCAAATTGTTGTTTAAAAATGAATATAGCAGCAAACAATTACTATTTTAGGGATATAGTGGAATATTGTCTTTAGCAAGGTGTTATAACATAATCTTTTCTGTTTACCTAATGCTGGTGTGTGGGCGACAACAAAAACTGTTCTTGTTTGGCTGAGATGCTGGTGCTAGTGTGCCATCTAGTGGCAGAACGTATATAAAAAAAGACTATTCTACAGAACTAATGTATGTAATCAAGGCCAGAAAAATTCCCAGATTATATTGCTCAAAGGAAAAAATGTATAATTGAACCGCGATTTTAACCGAACCGTTGCTCAAAAACCAAGATATGAACCGAGGATTTGGTGAACTGTTACAGAACACACACACACACAAAGAACAGAGGAGCTCCGAGAGTGTGTTATGTCATTCCGTGCTCAGGATGCCATTACTCCACTATACTTACATAAAAAAAGAAAAAAGGCTTAAAAATTTTAAAAAGTTAATACTTTTTCATTAACTATTTTCTATGTAAAGTCTAAGTCACTTCCGCATAATGAAACTGCATCAAACTTTCTTTGGTTTGCGGAATATGGTGTGAAAACATGACAACATGACACTTAACCTATAAACACTCCAGGGTTTGTAGTCTTACTAATGATATATTTTCACAGTATTATACTTCAACAAATGCATGACAAACAGATTTTCTTCACTTAAACAATTTTCTTTTAAATAGTCAATCATCATATGTCTACTTCGTGTCACAAAACTAACGGGGATCTACAAATAATTGTATTCTCGACCATACATATTTTTTTTCAAACTTAATCCCATAATGGGGAAATGAATTAGGCTCTCTATAGTGGAGTAATGGTACACTGAGCAGACAATGACATCACACTCCCTCTGTGTGTGTTGTAAACAAGCTCACACCACTCTTAAAATTATAATGGTAAATATTATTAGTAGTTAGATTTGATAGTTTGTGTGTGTGTGTGCGCGCGTGCGTCCCATCTTGAAACAGACTAAAATAGAATAAGAGCTCCCTGACCTGCTTCTCCAGGAAGTGGGCCACCCTGGTCCTCTGCTCCTTGGGGATTGTAGGCAGCACCTTGTCGGCCATGCCAAAGTCCCTCCTCATCACGGCCGTCTGGTACTCCAACACAGAGACCAACAGCGAGTAGCTGACGATGTTCAGCTCCTTGTCGCCCAGGTAGAGGCGGTCATCCTTGGGGATGTAGCCCAGCAGGTACATGGTTCTGCAGGACCACGACCAAGAAGCAGGTTGCATGGAAAATTACTTGCGTTCTTTAGAATATTAACAATACTAGTACTATCTCACTAATTAGCTATATTTTACAAATAAAGCATGAAGGTGGTATCTCCCTGAAGGTCATACCTGTCAAGGTGAGCAATAGTCACAATCTCTCCTCCAACAAAGTAGTTGAGTCTGTTGACAGAGCTGGTGTAGATAAAGCAATCTCCAACCCAAAGGCCAGTCTTCACTATCTCCTGAATCTCTCCCTGGACCTGCAAAGGAATGAGAGTATTGACATTTAAACAAGCTTTTATCAATTAGCGGCAGAAAGCAAAATTACCAAATCCCTCAATTAAAGTAGGACTACTGCTAGGGAAGTATCGTGTGTTTCTACGGGACTATGAGATTCCGATAGATAACCGCCTAATCCAAATCCAATGGAATCTCAATGCCATTCCTCTATTGTTTAGGAAACGGGAATGGTCCAAATAATATTTAGAATGCCAGACACATTCCCAGACGTGGAGTGTGCATGTAAACAAAGTCACGGCAGCACGTCTGAGTGAAACTATTTTGAGCAGGGACGATATTTGCAGAGGTGCATGGAAACCTCCTACCTCAAAGGCGTCCTCAATGCCGTCCTCTGTGATGCCCTGGTTGGACTCCTGGGAGGCAGCCACCTTCTCTGCCAGGTAGCGCAGGATGAAGAAAGACTCCTCTGTGGCGATGCAGACCAGCTCGCCCGAGTCTGACCAGAAGATCTGCGCCGAGCAGCAGAGAGCCAGGGAAGCAGAGAGGAGGGATGAGGATGAGGGAGACGGTGAATGGCAGTTCCATGCTAGCAGCTCCACGTGTATCATTACTAATCAACAACGACTAAATAGTGACATCCCCTTGTGGGAAATCAATTAGAGGAAATCTACATCGATCTCACATGCTTGGGCTGGATCTCAATGCGGCGGACCAGTTCTGTGTTCTCCCAGTCGTAAAAGGCCAATCCATTCATAGACCTCACCCCGAGCAAGAAGCCTCCATAGACACCTGGATGAAAACACAAACACAGGCCCCTTGCATCATTTAACAGTGCTCGATTCAACACATAATCCCTCAAAGCAGCAGCAGCAGCAGCAATGATTAACATGTTCAGGGCCTTGTTTCATTCACCTTCAGCACCAAAGTCCGGCTTGAAAGATTTCTTTTCCTTGAAGTTCTTGAAAATCTTGACAATACTGCTGCTTTCTCTAATGGCATATCTATACGTAATCACAACATGGATTCAGCATTTATCAGTATGAGCTGCATACAAATATAATTTAAGAAGAGTACTTACTTCTTATCTAGCATTAACATTAACACTGTCCGGTATGAGCTGCAACACATAGTTCTATCTAGCCATCTACAGTATACATACTTACTCAGAGGAATCGTGTGCCCAGACAAACTCCTGCGCTGAGCCAAAGCTCTTGTTTCTCAAAGCCATCGCGGTGTAGATGATGTATTCTCCATCTCCGCACACCACGACGAACCTGGCAGACACACACACACACACACATCAGCTGTAGAGCTGCCCCGTACGCTCATGTGTGAGCGGTGCTGGCGCGAGAGGTGCGGACGCGTGCGTCTACCTTCCGTTCGGGTTGTGCTGGATGGTCTGAGGGTAAATCTCACAGCTGCCCATGTCCTTGACAGCCAGCGGCAGCCTCTCGCCGTCCTTAATCTCGGTGTCCCCCATGGCCTTCAGGTTGGCCTGCTGCACCTCGCTGTGCTTGGCCCAGATGATCTTCCCGTTGGTGTCCATGGACATGGCCGGCTCCTCCCGGCCCAGCTGCGCGCGAGGAGGGAAAGGGCGTGAGGATGTGGGGAACCATGACGACGGCAATGGCAGGTGTCGTATATACACCCTGGAGGAACGGCGCCGTCTACAGCTCCAGCAAAGGCATGCAGGCATCTGCTTTACCTGATTGGTTCAAGTCAGCGCTAGGCCGTTCACTTGGCGACCAGCTGCCACCTAACCTGTGGGCGGTGCCGTTCCTAGCTACACCGCCAGCACCTGGTAAATTCCCACATCCTCGCTGACTACCCCCCCCCCCGTGAAAGGTCACCGCTACCTTGACGATGATGCTGCCTTCGTCGTAGCCCAGCGCCACGTTGTTCGAACCCCTGAGGCCGCACACGCACCACACCCGCTCCATGCCGTAGTTCAGCGTGCTCTCCAGGCGGTACGTGCTCGAGTGCCAGATGCGCACCGTACCTGCGGCGGTGCCACGCACGGGCGCCGGTCAGAAACGCCGTCAATGACACTTAGTGAATGACGGGAGTGGGGGGTGGGGGGGTTGGGGAGAGATATGTACGTCACAGCCTCACCATCCTCCGATCCCGTGATGATGATTGGCAGCTCCGGGTGGAAACTGACACAGGACACGTTCTGGGCGTGGCCCTCCAGGGTTTGCACGCACGTCTTGTTCTGCAGGGAAGACAGTCGGTGTGTTAAGACGACGTCGTCAGGCTTACATAAGCCACACTAGCGGAGTTAGCATTGCTGCTGGCTGGTCGCACGAGCATCCTTTGAAAAGGACGTGAGGTGCATGTTTTCTCTAGCCTGACACGCCAGATGGTTTGTTACACTGAACCCTCTGGGGAGCAGTCCATTGAACCCCTTATAAAAGGGCAAGTGCTTTAAAATAAAAATAACAAAACTTGGAAGATGATTGGATGAATCTTTCAACCTGCGGAGCCAGTTCCACTCTTAATGAAACCAGTGGAACTTTGCCCTTCTAATAATACTGATACTATTGTAGCGCTACGTTAACCTCTTTTGGAAGCGTTTTCATTGTGTAAGAGACTCGCATTTGCTGCCTGTAGCTGTCAGTACGACGCTGACACATTGTTTACTGGACTGAAGCACCAGGGATCTCACACTCTCCAGTCTGATTCTCACGGCGAAGTCAAACTGAATCTGTTTTCTCACCTGGTAGTCCCAGATCTTCACAAGGCGGTCGTCAGCTCCAGATATAAGGTAGGGCTTGTCTCCTCCGCTGTAATAGTCAATACAGTTGACTCCTTTCTCGTGGCCTTCCAGGGTGAAATTGGGAGACGAGGAACCCAGCTGCCACACCTGAGGTGGCACAGGAGACTCATTAGAAGAGAAGCGAGTGACATATCTCATTCTCATACAATACATACGTACAGAGTCATTAGCATGGATTTACAATTTATCAAAATGTAGGAATTGACACTATCGCAATTCAAGTCAAAGTACTAAAAAGATTACAGCATAACAGTGGAGTATACCAAATGTGTGTGTAGGGGGCAATGCGCACAGTCAGATCGCTATAAGCTCTTCACACAGTTTTCATAATACATACAGTGCTCACAATTAGGATTTACAAATTTGGATAGGGGACTCCTTCCCCTCTCACCTACCTTGATGGTTCTGTCCAGGGAAGCGCTGGCAAACTGATTGTTGTCTTTGGGGTTTATAACAATCTGCATGACGTAATGAGTGTGACCCTCAAACACTTGGCTACAGGACCACTTCTTCTCCCAGTCCCACAGCTTGATCAACATGTCATCTGTACACACACGCACACATGTGTAAAACAAACCACTACTACAATCAATATGACTGACGTGTACGGTTAAGTCAATCATCATTGACTAGCATACCACTGCTGGTGAGAATGTAGGGCTGTGTGGGGTGAACAGCGATGCAGCGGATGTAGTCAGAGTGAGCTTCAAACATGTGGACTCTCTCCAGGGTGTTGTAGTTGAACGCACGAATCTGCATGTCATCCTGCACAACAGAAGAGAACATAGTGGTGGTGTAATTTAATTGAGAATACATTCATGACCACAGTGACATGATTCAAAATAATCATATATAATAGAAGGATACACATTTAAATTTAACTTGATATTACCTGTTGACATTATTGATGTTAGGACTTAAAGGTACAACACAGAATATAACTCACCGCTCCAGTGATGACCCAGTTCTTTCTAGCCACAAATTTGGAAGCTCTGACTGGGAGATCACACACTTCAAATGTCTTCACTAGGGTCTGGAAAACAAAACAAGTTTAGTTAGAACAGTGTAAATATTATATACATTTCTGAGTTAATGCATGCCATGCACAACATCAGTTTTCTAAATAATGTGTGAATGGTAAATGATACCTGTGTTTCATGGTTCCAAACGCAGACACTGCCATTGTACAAACTGGCCAGCATCCATGGCTCAGTCGGATGAAGGTCCACACTTTTGACTCGATCTGACCTAGCTGTCAGCTTTCGCTTGATGTCTAGCCTAAGAGGCTGAAAATAAATAACTGTTAATATTCATTCATTTGTATAATTGTTGAGCTGCAGTCAGGCAGACTATTGCCCGATTTGTTTCCACACACCTACATGGAAATCGTAAATGTCGGTAAATACCTGTTGCATGTTGCAAAGTCAGAACATATGGTGGACCTTGCAATAATAGACTAGTAATTGCAATAACATTATAGTACTATTTAAGTGGCATACAATTTCTTCTGCCTGCCACGATAACAAAAAGGTGTTGCACATCTGCAATTTCATTAGAATTAAACGTCATATTGGTAGGTACTGTTACGGTAGCTAGGTTCTGTAGCCTATTGCTAGAACATTAGCATGCAAATGTTAGCTCATCAATAATCTGACAAAGTATTTACTAACTTATCAAGCGCATTGTCTTAAACATATTTCTGATTCCTTAATACTTTCTTACGAATGACACTGCTAGAGTGTAAGTAAATATAAACTGATAGTATAATAATCTTAGAGCCGGCTAGTTAACTAGCATCTAGTAGTACGGTAGTAGTACATTACACGAAAACATCACACATCATGCATTTTATGACGCTATCTTTCTGAAACACATATACATATATTTAATTACGTAAATATAATTTTATATAGCTAGTTATTTCACCTACCATGTTTTACCTCCGTACTGTAACTAAAATACGAATATATGTATTCTGAAAGAGTACAATTGTGATCGTACGTGAACACTGCACTGCTCAGTGTCACTGACGTGGAACTTCCTGAAGCGGTCAATCTCGCGATGCCTCGCACATATGAAATGGTGACGTGCCACTTGGAGGGTTGAGGTCATAGCCTACCAATCATCATGGATGTATCACATATTGCAAACAATTATTCAAAGATTTTAGGATATATTGTTGATAATAACGGTTAATACAGACACACGATATTTTGTTATTAATGTTTCTTTTTCAAAAAATGTAATTAATATTTTGTCAGATAATTATAACCACACAGAATCGCACGCAGACTAGGCTACACATACAGTAGACAAATAACAAATATTAAATATTTATATTGGAGGTATGACTGCATAATTCACAAACAGCTAACCGTAGATAGTCCGTAGAATAGATAGGAGCCTAGGCGTCCCATGTCTACATTGCAACATTAAATGCTAATATGTAGCCCTATGTTATATTGTTAAATAGTTGCCCAATCGTGTCCTAGTTCTATGATCGTGTCCAATGATGTCCAACCAAAACAATGTTTATTCCATTATTCAACTATTCAATCTCTAATGAAGCCTGATTTGTAAGTTACACTGGAGTGATTATGTTAGCCTGTACATAATCTGAAAATAATCTTTATTAGAAAATACAATATTCATATTTGCAAATCAAAGGTAACTCATATTTGTTCTTTATTCATTCCTCTTGAAAATTTGAATACAAACGATATCTTCGCACGTCAATTCCTGTGAGCAGAGGAGATTAAAAAGGTATTCACAAATTATTTATGACATGCATAAAAATAAAAAAAAATAAAAAAAAACTTTTTAAACACACATCTAGTGAAAAACAACAACAAAATACACAATATGACATTCACTCCATTCTTTGGATTACTCTCATACATCTTATCACCATTACTGTAAACCCACCAAGTAGAGTTTGTCTTCATCCATCCAATGTTTCCAGCCTCGATTGGCCTTCTCTCCTTTCTGGGTGCATACCAGTTTGTCACCTTCCCAAGATACTATACTCTGGAAGACCAGAGAATTCAATCAAAAATATAAAAATACACATGCAAGTTTACTTTTCCTTGATTTCAGTTTATCTTAAACTGAAGGGAAAAAATGACACCATCATAGTTTATTAGCAGAGATTAAGACAGTGTCCCACTGATATCAACCAGTTTGATGATTGGTATTCTGCGCACCATTTTATTCTGAATGTGGAGACAACAAAGAAGATGATACTCGATCCCAAGGCAATTGGTGAGCACAGCCAGTTCTCATTTACAATGTACCCGTATATCAGGTTCCTTCACATAGATGTGTTGATATCCACATGGCATGATCATCCTGAAAACATTTGATCTAGGATACTGCAGAGGATGCATTTTCTGAGAGGGCTTCATGGTGTAAACAATACTCTCATATTTGTATATGACCAAACGATCTCAGCGAGTGTAATTAGATATGGCATACATAGAACAGTAACCTGTCTTAATACCTGATCACATATTTTTGCATGATTGGAATGTATGACCGAGTGTGTTGTGTTATTCAGAAGCCTAGAGCCCAAGATACGTTTCCATGTGGGACAATAATGTACTTACAATGAACACCAAGTCACCTTTTTATCCCCTACATGTCTGACTGTAATAGCAGTCACATCAAACTACAGTTACCTCTTCAGCAAACTGCACGCCATGGTTCTGATTTTGTACATTTTTAAACGCTCTGGCAACACTCCTTAACCTTAGAATGGTTATATTTAGTTTGCCTTTGTGCAGCTTTTTGTACAGTGAACTATAGTCTCAAAGTTGACTGACTGTTCCATATTTTACTCTATCTAAAGTGTTATATATAACTCAAATTACATAGAAAATATTATTAAAGTTGTGTTTATTTAAAAGAAAATAGATATCAAACAAACAAACAAACAAACAAGATATGAAGGGGCAGTGCACACATTTGGGCAGTGTTATTTTGCATAAGAACTATTTTATATGAATTCCTTCATGAAGAATGCAATATGCTCTCTAGACCTTTTGCATGCATATCACCCACCTTGACATTTCTGTTGTCCAGACCCTTAGTGATCTCATCAAACTCCACCATTACGGTGAAGGCTAGTTCATAGTTCCTGAAGGTGCTCAGTGTTTTGATGTCAAATATGTCTCCATCTTGGCGGATCACTTTGGTCTGAGACAGAGAGATGGCAATTTTTCGTGTAGCAAAATCAATATCTAAGAGACAGGAAGAGTTGATGATTTCATTACATATATTTCACTTATTACAATAACACCACCTTATAAATACCTACAAGAAAAGGTATATAATGGTCAGTGTCAGGGCACTTCACTTGGTTGGACATAAGATTATTACTAATTTAGAAGCAGAATAATATGAAACATTGTTTCTGTTTAGTTAGTATAACACAAGCACAACAAGCTGGCCCAATACAGAGATTCAAATTGCAATGCTATTTAGTATGTTTTAGTTTATTTTTTAGTATGTTTATTTTTAAGTGTAAACAGTATGAATTGTAGGAATATACCTTTTATGGGAAATATTTAGTATTTACAAATATTTTCATCTTAAACTAATACCACTATTACATCTACATGCGCATTTTAAGTCTTGAGATGAATACATGATTCCATTACCAATACTGTCCCATCAGCCTGCTTTAATTCTGGTTTACACACTACCCATCTCTAAGTGCACATCAATTCAAATGTTCTTACTCAATGCTTTGAGATAATCTTCAAATTTGTCACTGGCTTCAAGCATCCATTTTCCACTGAGGTCTGTAGTCATGGCGCTGGCTGGACAAGTTGACACCGTTGCCGAGTCAATGACAGGAGAGGGCAGGAGCTAGGAGTCCTGTTTCTTTTTATACCATGTGTGGGGGTGGGGGAGGGCACAGGGGCAGGGAACTATTGATAATGTAGTTTAAAGCCTTTGGGCATTTGGCTGACCAGCGCTTCTCTGGACACTCTCCTCACACATACACAAAAATCCTTTTTTTTAATGATTATCCCATCTCGGTAGAAATGTATTTTTGAAAGGAAGTCTACTGAATCAAGATGTGATGTGAATTTCAATGTTTTCTTATACAGTGAGCATGTAGCAATGTTGAAACAGCTTCCAGCAGCGCACTCTGCAGTTTTATCTGAATGTTGCCACTATATTTATTCAGCTCTGAACTTTGAACGTTCGGCCAATTGTCGAGCCTCAGATTGAAGAACAACAAAACGGAATCCGTCCTGGTTGTGGAACAACGGACCAGCTCTTTACTCTCGCAAGGATCCTGGAGGGGGCCTGGGAGTATGCGCTTCCTACATGTTTTTTGTGGATCTGGAGAAGGCGTATGACCGGGTCCCCCGGAAGATACTGTGGGAGGTGCTGCAGAAGTATGGGGGTCCATTTTAAGGGCAATCCAATCCCTGTATGCCCAATGCGTGAGCTGTGTAGGGATTCTCATCAGAAAGTCAGACTCGTTTCTGGTGGGGGTTGGTCTTCCCCAGGGCTGCGCTTTATCAACAATCCTGCTTGTGATATTCATGGGCAGGATATCGAGGCGTAGTCGTGGTGGGGAGGGGTTGCGATTTGTGGCCTGGGGATCTCATCGCTGCTTTTTGCAGATGATGTGGTCCTGATGGCATCATCGGTCTGTGACCTCCAGCACTCACTTGCAGCCGATCGAGTGTGAAGCGGCTGGGATGAGGATTAGTACCGCAAAATCTGAGGCCATGGTTCTCAGCAGGAAACCGATGGAGTACCTACTCCGGGTAAGGAATGAGTCCTTACCCCAAGTTAATGAGTTTAAGTACCGCGGGGTCTTGTTCGCGAGTGAGGACATTGGAGCGGGGATTGGCCGGAGAATCGGAACAGCGGGAGCGGTATTGCAATCACTTTACCGGACCGTTGTGACGAAAAGAGAGCTGAGCCGAAAGGCAAAGCTCTCGATCTACCATGCAATTTTTGTTTCTACCCTCACCTATGGTCATGAAGGGTGGCTCATGATTGAAAGAACAAGATCACAGGTACAAGCGGCCGAAATGAGTTTTCTCAGAAGGGTGGCTGGCTTCTCCCTTAGAGATAGGGTGAGAAGCTCAGCTATCCGTGAAGAACTCGGAGTAGAGCCGCTGCTCCTTTGTGTCGAAAGGAGCCAGTTTAGGTACGGGCATCTGGTAAGGATGCCCCCTGGGGGCCTTCCTAGGGAGGTGTTCCAGGCACGTCCAGCTGGGAGGAGGCACCGGAAAAGACCCAGGACTAGGTGGAGAGATTATATCTCCACACAGGCCTGGGAACATTTCGGGATCTCCCAGTCAGAGCTGGATATTGTGGCTCGGGAAAGGGAAGTTTGTGGTCTCTTGTTGGAGCTGCTGCCCCTGCGACCCGACTCTGGATAAGCAGGAGAAGATGGATGGAAATGGTTCTGAATTTAGAGCGTGAATGTTAATATAGTTCAACAGTCACAAGTTCGCATCTGACAATAAATTATCACAATAGAATTATCCAACATATTCTGATTTCAAATTAATAATGCAGCCTATCAAACAGTGGCCAGATCATGGTTGATATTTTGCATAATTCATCATAATCCAGGTTGTTTTGCGGGTCATAGGTGATGACTACTAACAAACACATTCGGCTCTAAAGAAAATTAAATAACTATATGTTACTTTTTTATTGATAAATACATTTTTCTGTTAAAGGGATGAAGAGAACCAGATCAATATACATCATTCCCATTTGTTGTATGAGGTGTATTTACAAACTCACAATTAAATAGGCTGATCTCAAATCTGCACCTCCATATCCCAGTAGTGATCCTTTGTCTTTAACTTGGATCACACCATATTTATACTTATTTATCCATCCCTGCATCATTATCAGTAAGCACCAAACAACCTGAAGTCAGGAACAAGTATTTCATATAATATATATATATATATATATATATATATATACTTTATATAGTACATTTCATGTAATCCTATTTTTTCTTCAAGAATGACCTTTGACAAGGTAAAGTAACTATTTCATTAGAAATATATGTTTAGTTAAATGGATAAGCAGTTTCTGTGAGTCACTCTCCACCAGGGAGCGCCATATTATCCCAAACAAAATCCATTTTATGTCTTCTTGAAGACCTGCTTAGCCACGACTTCACAAGCTCTCAGCCCCTGTCGAAAAATGCCAGACAAAACAGAGTCCCATGAAGAATGCATCTAAATTGCAATGCCTAATCATGCCACCAGATGGTAATGTCATTCCTTGGCGAAACATTATTCCGTAGTTAGTGTTTTGTGTTTTGCACGTATAAGGGAGCTTGTTTATTATGTTTCTGAAGAAAAGCAAAGCCAAATTGAATGTCTTCATATGACTGGTCTCATAGGAGGAAGAATTGACTCATTCAACCAGTTTGGTTGTGGTGTAGACTTTAGAGGCTAAAAGCCACAGTTAAGTCATTGATCATAATATTGCTACTGCCATAAATATGCATTGCACATAATTCCCTGGAAGGCATTTTTGCTTGGATTCATATTTATAACACAAACAGACATGTTTTTCATAGCAGGTAAAGCTCATCTCCTTCAACCCAGTGAGTCCATCCTCTGCCTTTAATCTATCCTCTCTGAACACCCACCAGCTTGTCCCCCTCCCAGCTGATAGTGGTCTGTACACATACAATTATAGGGAGAGGGTTGTTTAGGTACACCAAACTGCTGTGGTTGGGCTCGGCCACATTGTTCTTCTAACTGTGGTTTTATTTGCCACATACATCATTAAGTTCAGAATGTATCTTCAGCCATTGCTTTTATTTTTCTTTCCCTATCTCTCTCTCTCTCACACACACTCACTCTCTCACTTTGTCTAACCTCTTAGTAAACTATCATCAGAATACAATGTAAGATTTCTAAAAACTCAAGTCCCTAATACCACACCTTGTATTCACTGATGTCTTGGTCTTTCATCATCTCTGAGTATGGTGTTTCAGGCACACACAGGGCCATGTGGTAAAGTGGACAACTCCCTGATGAAAGCCCCTAGGTTAAATCCTATGTGCCTTACCATGGTCTACCAGCTAATATTCATTGCATGCATGTTCCCTTTTTATGTGCATTCAAACAGTCATAGGCAGGCTGGAAGAAAGGCAAAATAGGGTAAAACACTTAAATGATACCATAACACCAGTTTTCTACTCACCATACATTTCCCATCATTTACTCATGAAAGGTCCTCTTGAAACTCCTTGCTCACGTAAAAATCCATGTAGGAGTTTTTAAAGGTGCTGAGGGTCTTGATTATTATGTTGTCTCCATCGTGGGTAATATCCTTGTCAGGCTTTAATAAAGTGGATATTTTCCTAATAGCAACATACCTGTCTTTTCACAACCGTTTTTAATCACGTTTAGGGCGTGAATAGGAGATAAAGAGATAGCGTGAGAAACATGAAGTTTTTGTAAATTCTATTCTGCATTTACAATTGCAATATTAGTGGTTATTAAGACCTAAGACATTGTTGTTCAAAAATTATTGTTGAAATAGGCTAGGCCTACTATTTATCCAACCGCATTCTATAGAGAATACTTATGTAACCCAGGGGTTCTGAGATAACCTGATCTAATATAGAGGGTATCTGAAATTATTGAAAGAAACATAGTCCCCATTTACCATACATTGAATTCAAATGAATATTCTCCAGAGAATTACATTATAAAGTAGCATGTACAGGTGCTTTACCAAATCTGAATTGCACAATACAATATATTGTAACCAAACTATGTGACAAGTTTACTCCTGCCTCAATAACTCACTTAATCTGCTCAGAACCAATGTGCATGTGCACACACACGCAATGCCAGTATCCTTAACACAGCACATTCAGCTGCCATTGGTTTCAACAAAAAAAACACACCTCTTTAGCAAAGCTGTCAGGATTACTTAAATCCTGAGAAAATATACTCCCAGTTGGCTGCACAGTGTGTTGAATGCAAACTGATAGACCCTGAGTTAAAGGCTTTAGGTTGGCCCCTATAATGGAGATAGGCACTGCTTAGCAAACAATGATATGGAATCCATCTATCGGTAGCTCCTGATTTCATGCAGAGAAAGGTCAAATAAATACATTCGCACACAAACTAATCCAAACATACTTTTATTTCTATCTCAATCCCCATGACAACATTGTCATACCAATATGAAAATATAAATATGATGGAAACGTTTCAGTGTAGGTTGGAGGTTAATCACCTCATGTTAGTAATGTGCCTTTCAACACGCATACAAAACGCAGCACAAACGTTAAGTCCAGTATTAGCGGCAATGTGTATGATGATAAAAAAAAAAACCTCTAATGGTCACAGACAGAATGCCTGTGTATAGAAAACAAACATGAACATGTGCTTTCCCTAACATTACCTTCTAAACACTATTGAACACTGCATTAGCAGTACAAGTGCATTCACAACACACACGGAGAGGTGGCTTGATAGGCTGGGTCCATCACTCACTTCCCCAGACCCTTCCCATGCCGATGGGTCTGTCTGTCGGTCTGTCGGTCTAGAGCACACTATGTCTGTGTCTAGAGCACACTATGTCTGTGTCTAGGGCACACTGTCTGTGTCTAGAGCACAC
>JAODTR010000009.1:1044653-1063235 GCA_025399935.1 Amblyopsis rosae | reverse complement strand
GTCTATAGCTTGCCCTTTGTAAATAATAGGGAAGATATAATTTTTCATTTTTTCAGGTCTTCTAGATATATAACAGTCAATAAATGTTAATATTATGAAGAAGATTTGACAATATTTCTCCCTTCTCCTCTCTTTTCCTTCTTCCCCCTTCTTCCCCTTCTTTCACCTTCCTCCCCACCCATAACAGACTATTGTTCCCCAGCTTATACTGCTCCACCCACCCATACAGGTGTTTAATGGGGTTGGTGTGGATTGATTGACATCTCGGTCACTGTCCTATGCACGCGTTGTCTTTGTCACACCTGGAGGGGTGACTGGCATCACCTTTATCATTGGTTCTATTCAGTATGTGCAGTTTGCTGACAACATTATCATATTGGTGTTAAGAAAATATTACACAACAGAATTGAGGAGTGAGCTCCATTTCTAGGGTTCTAGTTCTTTTAATTGTTTATAGTTATATACAATAATAACAATAAATAGTCATTTACGTAATGTCAATAATAATTATGATTATTAATTATTAATCATAATTTTATTATCATTTATTTTAATAATCTGAAGCAGCGGACTGGTTTAACAATGTTTGGAATTTTCAGGTTGACCGTATTGATTCCAAAATTCTGTTGGACATCAGACAGATTGTAAACATATAGGTGAACACTGATGAACTTGCTGAAATTTAAACTATGTAAAACAGAGCACCTCTGCTGAATGCCAGAATGTGTGATATTTTCCCCAGACTGACTCTTGTGAGGTGTACATTGACACAAACTAAATAATACAATGTCAACATGCCATGATGCAACAAGGTTAAATTTCACACAAATGTAAAAACACAATTTCCAAATGCAAAATACAGCACAATATTGGGTTTAAGTGAGAAAGGAAAAATGCTATGCATACACACATAAATATATGTTCATACCTCACATGAGAGTAAGCATATTATATATATATGCATATCATTAAGCAAGAAGAAATATTAAACTCCATGTTATTTACACACATAATCATCCTTCACAAGTATTGAGTACTTTGAAATGTAGCTATTGGAACTGTTGACCAAAATACAATTTTCATATACAGTAATACTTTTTTTGTGTGTGTCATTTTTCGTGTTTTTTTTATTTTTACAATATACAAGATACAACTCTTCACGCAATCAAATTCTAAGCACAAGCCCAGAAGGCCACAAAAGTGCATGTTTTAACATCAGTTGGAAGCTAACCGATGTAAGGACAGCGGCATTAGATCGCAGATTGAGTAGCGTTTCCCTCACTTTGTACTTCAGTTCAGTGTGTTACCAAATGAAGTGGAGCAGATACTTCGAATGCAAGCAGACGCGCACGCATACACATGCACACAGTACAAGCTCCACTGCAGAATGACACAGACAGAAAAGGAAAACATTAAACAGCCGTACACAAGTACACACGCGTACATAGCCATACACACACGTACACAGCCACACACACACGCAATTTGGAGATGAAGCAAATCGGCTCTATTATTTTTAAGTAGTAGCTCTCCACTAGTGGAGAAATGTCCGTGCCTTTTGGACAGTCACATTACTGAAGCACAGTGGAAAACTGTGGTCTCGTACGGTCACATATGTTGGACAGTGTCACACATACTGTGACCTCTGCTCAGTTCTGAGCCCCACGGGTTAGAGTCAGGCTTACGTGCGGACACACACTGTTAAGTAGTCAGCGCTTGAGGCTCACCACCAGCAGTGGACACAGTAATGCATGAGGCGGTTGTTAGCTATGTTTTAACTGTGCGTTTTACTTATGAACCTCGTAGAGTCCAGGGATTTGCTGCAGCCATCAATGAGGAATGCTTGAAACCAGTTTCTCTGTAATGTACAGCCTGTGGCTTCTTAGATAGGGGTTTATTTTGGGGGAAGATGTTGGTAGACTAGTGTTGAACTGAAACACCTGGAACATTTCAAATTCAGTCAGACTTTAGCAGTGGAGTAATAATTGGCATACCTCTCTTTAACTTCTACATCAACTAGAGACACACGTGTACTAGTCTGTAAGAAAGAATATGGCAAGTTACACAATGTTGCTATGTATATAAAACCACCATCATGTAAATACGCATGTTGCTAGCAAGCATTCCCCATATATATTTACATTACCAGAGTGAAGCTCACTGTTTTCTAGTCTTTCCACAGAAAGAGAATAACACATGCACAAAACAATATTTTGTTTTTTAAGGCCACTACATTCTTCACATCCTTACTTCCTGTTTAACAGGCTCTGTCTAAAGACCCATTCCTACAATTTCCTGTGCGTATTATCTAATAATAATTTAGGAAATATAGTGCCTTTCTGATTTAGCAGTCTATACAAACCTTTGCCCACACCTCTTCCTGTTCTGGTCCACCGTACAGTTTTTTTCCTTTGGTCTTTTATTTTCATATTTAGTCTGGACAGTAAGCAGCCAACTGATAGGAACGTCCTTCACCCTCACCCCAACAGGAAGATGGCGCGCTTGGAAGGCTAACGGTGAAGCAGGTAGACCACCAGTTCATAGGTCGCCATCATGATGGCCGTGTTGGGGATCTGTCGGACCAAGTGGGTAGTCAGGCCGCGGTAAAGCGCACTGAAGCCCTCTTCTTTGGGAACTGTCAGCAGCGTTTGGAAAAACGAGCGGTATTTGCTGCCCTCCTCCCGTAGTCGTGTTCGGATCACCTCTGGAAGAAGACAAAAACGCAGCAGCCGTGTGAGCAATTTGTAAACAACATAATACCAGAACCTAACCCAGATATATGGAATGCATAGGGTATATACAGACACATACAGACACAGGGAAAAAACGAGGCGTTATACGGATAGCATATGGCGTTTGGATGAAACACCTAAATCTGATTAGCAGACTGGTTCTCACCGTGAGGGTATGCGATGGACGTGGCGCAGGTCTTGGAGGTGGCTGCGGCCAGCATCATGCCCACAAAGTCCGAGGCGTCCTTGACAGACTCGTCCTCATCGTCCATGGCCGCTTGGGCCTTGACCTCCTGCAGCTTGCGCTTGATGCTCTCGTAGATGACAAAATGGATGACGGTCTCCGAGATGCCGGCGTACGAGGCCGACATTCCCCGGTAGAAGCCTCGCAGGCCGTCCGCCTGGTACACCCGCTGCACGCACTCAAAGGCGTTCATGCGTCGCTCGCCCCGGTTTCTAGCAGAGAACACACATCGGCATTGGTTTTCCCCAAGGTCAAAAATAAGGACACGTAGTGATATCACACAAAAGTAAACTTATATAAGTCTATGATGTAATAGAATGACCTAGTGCAGAATAAAAGGACATGGCAGTTTATAAGTTATCATTACATAATAACTTATAAACGTGGTTGTTTTGATATCTATTGGATACGACCATATAACCCTAATAGAGTTACTGTTTCTGCCTAGTCACCATGAAATCCCTTGGTTAAGAAGAACTGATACATCTACTGTAACATTGGCCTTAACCCTCTGAACCCTAAGGGTCTTTTGGTGGGTTTTCACTACTTTCATATTATGGTTTCAAAAAGCATTTCTGTAATAAGAGTTCAAACTAATAAAATGTTTTATTTAAACTAGTTGCATTTATCTATGTGTATACGCTCTTATTTTTAAACCATGCATTTCACGGGGTATGCTTTTATGTATTTGTTTATTTATTAATGTATACTGTTTTTAGATCAATAAAAGTTTTATATTTTCTTTCTTCTGAGTTGCATTTACAGTGTATAACTGAGTGAAACCTAAATGCTAAGCCTTTTTTCCAGGGGACATATTACAAGTGTATAATACATGCCATATATCTCTATCAGTCTCTCAATCTCTTTAACGGAATGTCTGGATTATGAGGGACAAATCGCGCATTTCTAGCATTTACTGTTCTGAAGATACTGTATGATACAAAATACAAACTATGCAAAATTAGTGGATTTCAGGTTTGGGGGGTTAAAACACATGACTGGACTACCGCATACCTTCATCAGAATGTGTAATGTCAGCTAGAACACCCACAGAAGCAGGTGTAATGATGTAAACTGTAACAACCAGTGTTCATAGCCGTAGACCCCGTCATCGGCTTCAAGTGAGATTCTTACCTGGCATCCAGCTGTAAACGAGTCTTGATGAGCCAGATGGGATTGGTGGCTGTGATGGCTGTGAACCCTGGGAAATAGAAGGCAGACCTTCAAACCGAGGTGGAACCATGTAGTGCAACACATAGTACATCCAACTATACTAGTGAAGCAACAACAATCTGAGGAAGCACTTCATCAAATAGGATCAATCTGCTGGCTGAATTAGATTGCAATAATTGGTATTTATAAAATGACAATGTGCTGGGTGGTTAGTCAAGTGAAATGTCTAGTTTTATTATTAGATACTGTTAGGAGTGTTTCTTATTACCAAATGAGATATTAAGGGCTAAATAAAATAAAATTTCATAATCTACTATTTATGTTTACACTTAAATTCTTTTATTTTCTCCCATTTAATAATTTAGTGGTTTTTACAAACTAAGTGTCAAATCAACTTCAATATAAAAGTTGCTTTTGTATTTCTTTTTATAAAGGACATCCGTTTAACTTCAAGAGGCAGTTGGTTTATTTATGTTAATATTTCCCTTAAAATGTATTTCATAGGCACAAACAGTTATATTTTATTGAATAATTGTTACAATCAGAAATCATATTATCATATTACCTTTATTTGAGGATTTGCATTATTAAAAAAAAAAAACTTAGCTTTAAACCATTTGCAGGTCCTTTCATTTTTTTCTAAGGGCAGCTTTCAACTCTGAAAGAAGAGATTCTCTCACATTTTTGTTGGCCAAATAGGTTGCAGCTAATTCAGTAGCGAGAAACAAAATGGTATCTTCAATTATTCTGTTAATAAAGTTTTAAATGTTTTAGCAGATTTTGCCACAAGCTGCAAGTTAGCAGTAGTTGTGTATATATCATGTATACTTAATTCTTAGCATTAGTTCCGATAGCTACAGTGCATCCGGAAAGTATTCACAGCGCTTCACTGTTTCCACATTTTGTTATGATACAGCCTTATTTAGAAATGGATTAAAAAAAGAATACCCCATAATAACAATGTTTGCAAAGTATTATAAATAAAAACAAATAAAGAAATCACAGTATTCACAGCCTTTGGTCACTACTTTGTTGAAGCTACAAGCTTGGCACATCTACTTTTGGGCAGTTTCTCCCATTCTTCTTTGCAAGACCTCTCAAGCTCCATCAGCAATGCTGGAGCTCTGACCATAGGGTTCTTGGCCACCTCCCTGACTAAAGCCCTTCTCCCCCGATCACTCAGTTTGGCCGGGCGGCCAGCTCTAGGAAGAGTCCTGGCGGTTCCAAACTTCTTCCATTTACGGATGATGGAGGCCACTGTGCTCATTGGGACCTTCAATGCTGCAGAAATCTTTCTGTAGCCATCCCTAGATTTGTGCCTCGATACAATCCTGTCTGGGAGGTTTAGAGACAATTCCTTGGACTTCATAGCTTGGTTTGTGCTCTGACATGCACGGTCAACTGTGGTACCTTATATAGACATGTGTGTGCCTTTCCAAATTATGTCCAGTCAACTGAATTTGCCACAGGTAGACTCCAATCAAGTTTTAGAAACATCAGTGGAAACATGATGTTCCTGAGCTCCATTTTGAGTGTCATGGCAAAGGCTGTGAATACTTACATTAGATTATTTTATTTTTTATAAATTTGCAAAAATTTCAAACAAACTTTTTTCACTTTGTTATTATAGGGTACTGTGTGTAGAATTTTTAGGGACATTTTTTTGTACATTTTAATAAATTTTGGATTAAGGCTGTAACATAACAAAACGTGGAAAAAGTGAAGCACTGAATACTTTCCGGATGCACTGTATATATTAAGTCCTTGACAGTGCAATGACAATGTTAGTAAACATGAACAGAATATGGGTGCCTGCATTAGTTTTAAACTATATCGGAAATATTCTGTCACATAACAACAAAACGTATAGCGTGTACCAGACAGGTAAAAAGTCTACACATGATAGTAGATCACTAAAATAGGGACAGGGACGTCTGCACTGCGATGACTGGACTTGACTCAGATGACGCGCGGCACAGCATTAGAACGCTGGCTGTAGCCAACGCCAGCTGCACGGAACGGCGTGGCCCTAAGTTACGGCCTCTGGCGTGAAGGAGAGAGCGACGTACAGAGCAGGAAGAGAAGAACAAGAAGAAGAGAAGGAACGTCTATGGCGTGTACTCACGAGGGAGGGGCAAAGCTTCTACTCCTCCTCCCCCCCGCTGCAGCTAGAAGCCTGCAGATATGGGGGACTCAGATGGCGGGGGTCTCCCACCCAATCACGCAGGGGTGAAAGCTTTACAGTAAAGCCCTAAAATAGACACATCCTTTTCTGTACCACAGGCACACACAAGCAGCAGTCACATCCACCCCCCCTCCCCCAGCCCTTAACCTTCCACCCACTTAACCGTATCAACATGTAGAAGGCCATTAGTGAGCCGTTGGCTGTGTCGATCATCTCAGATGAATTAAGTTGCGCACTATTTATTCAGTGCACAACTTGTATTTGATCAGAGATGACATGGGCGTAGAAACAGACCTTTTCAGCTCACGTCAGCGTTTGTTCTGGAGCCAACCCGCCCCTCCCTTAATCCCCTTAATCATCGTTAATAACTACACAAATGGAATGTAGAAAATGCTGATTGAGTCCAAACGCAAAGCGCCCCACCCATCTAGCTCCAGGGCTTGATATCTTTTTAATGAGCATCTCACCAGCTTTGCAATGTTAATTATATTGCAATGTAAGGGCCAGATTTACTAAAGATTTGCGTGAGTAAAAATGCGTGCAAACTTGATAGCACTCGCAAATAACACGTAAGATGATCTACTAAATGTGTGCACGGAGGATGACATGTTTTAAAAGTGCAAAGATAGCACATACTGTTCATTTATAAGTTTGCCTTAATGAATAAGCAATTTGTGGCAGAAACATAATGGGACATGCAATAACATGCAAATACATTAATTTACTACATGCAATGTGATCTACAGTGTAAAGCCTAAAAGCTATTTCAGGTGATTGTGACAGCATCTGTATTTAATATGTTTGAAAAGAAGGCGCAAACCGCCAAGTAGGCTCTGGTTAGGTCTGAGATACATTGTTTTCCTTACAATAATCTAGTGCACCTGCATGAAACACCTTTAATATCTGCTTCCCAGCACTTACAGTATACAACAGGCCTACTGTATAACATAAATAAGTGTGTGTGGATCTATGGGTGTGTGTGTGTGTGTGTGTGTGTGTGTGTGTGTGTTGATGGATGGGTGGGGGGATAGGTGTGTGTTACTTGAGATCTGAAGTTAAATCGTTTTGAGTTAACTATAGCCTACCTTAAACAACAGCAACAAAACAATTGCATTATGCACATTCATATATGGGGTCTCAGAGACCGCAAACATGAGGGTTAAGTCTTGCCATATTATCATTTATTCTGAGGTCCTTTTTATTTTAACCTAAGTTTATAAGTCTAAATTTTCTTTCTCACAGATACTGTCCCTTATGGTGTTTAGTCTTGTTACATTTACGTCTTTGCTGTAGCTCACCAATTTATTTATCTGTCTCTTCCACCAACCCTTACGGTCAGACTACTTTGCGTCCCGACTCTCCGTGGCGGGAAACCATTAAAACACGCAAACTTCTCAAAATACTGCCGCCTCCATGGTGTTTGCACCGGTTGTCATTTACTCAATTAAATCTTAGTTGATCACCCGTAATACGTTCTAAAATTTCAATTGCAATAGTATTCAATGCCTACGTAATTAAGCACTCTTTATTTGGGACGTTAGTAAATCCGGCCCTAAGTGGTCACGCAAACATGACCTTCGTACCATCAAAATTATTCTTTCACCTACAAGACAGAGTGTGAAATAAAAAAATTTTTATAATCATGGATAAGTATAATACTGTATGGGGAGGCTGGTGGAAATGCTAACCTTGTCATCTTTATTACACATGCTAAATGATGGTAATAAGATATTTGCTGCGTGAATTGATAGTGAATATATAATATCAAAAACACACATATACATATATATAAAATATACATATATATAAAATATATATACATATATATATACACATATACATACATATATATACACATATACATACATATATATATATACATACATACATATATATATATATATATATATTTATATGTATGTATATGTGTAAAACTAATGCAAGCCAATGAAAATGGGTGACCTATGACCCAGAAACTATTATCAACAACCCCCCCCCCCCCCCCCTTTTTTTCTTTGTTAATATCACAACCTAACAGTGACAGTTACAAATAGAGCATGTCGGAACTCGACTAGCTCCATTCACCCCAAAGGCTTATGATTATAACATGCAGTTTGTGGGAGAGTCTGTAAAATATTGTTTTTGCGGTACCTCTTTGCAGAGTCTTTGCAGAGCACAGAATGTTCTATTTGATACTTGCAGGACAGTAAAGTTCATACTATAAATATGGGTATAGACAAAGAGAGCACTGTAGTGACAGGACACTAAGTGAAGTCACTTCCCGACCTTCATGTTTCTGCCAAGGTTATCCAGCAGTGTAATATGGTATCTGTGTTCCAATGTGGTTCAAAACAAACTGATTCTTAGTACCTTCCATAAGAAGCTAGCAGCTACTGAGGTAGCCCGTACTGATACATAATGCAATGGCATTGGTAGAAAATGATTGATGATGAACAAAACACCAAAAATGGAACAAATCAAACTCCCTGTGACAAGGTTAGCATTTCATGTGTGCTGGCAAAGTAGCAAAGTCAAAATCCATAGTTTGTGTCAGGTCCAAGGGACAAGGACAAAGGGTTAAGTGTCAATCATATGAATAATAATTTTCATGAGAACTCAAAGCTAAAGACCGTCAAAATAAACAAACAACACAGACTTGTTTATCAAAAAGGTCACCATGGTTACCGTCATACCAGTGTAAGTAAACAAGGTGCTACCTGGCGCGTCCGCACGAGTGCCGGGGGCCCCGGTTGAACTTTGGGGACCGTGCTCTGTCCACACACACACAAACACACACAAGCACTCCCCGGCCACACTGTTCAAGTAATAACGCATGTTAAACCACTTGGCGGCTCCGTGAAGCTGCCTCAAACAAGGGGAACAGCTAAAGAGACTGGTGGACAATGTGGATCAGGGATGACTGCAGAAAGCACAACCCAAACTTTGAGGACCTTGCCTTTTGAGCTGTGTCTAAACACGGCTGATGCACATGCATTACACCTACATAGCAGAGCTGGCCGATATTGACAAATGTCACTGAGTAAATGGATGCTGAGGATATTTCATTATTTAGTACTGCAATTCCTTTATTCTGAGGACCAAAATACCAGATCATATTTTGCTTCACGTACCAATATTATATTGGTTGTTGCACAACAACATAGCAGCTAGCTAAAATAAATAGCTAAGAGTTATTTACTTGCTCTAGTACTGTTTTATGATTGGCCTTTACTGCAGACAAAGCGGGTTTGCCAATTCTCAGTCGGTGCAGGCGAATCATATGATCCTGAGAGTCAGAAATTGTGCTTTCATATAAACTAGCTGCAGTTCAAATATACCACAGAGGACTCGGGGGGGGCAGGATAATGCCTGGTGACACCAAATGCTAGAATGTAGCTTTTAGCATGCTTTACATACTGTATAAAGACGGTTTTATTTATTCTGTATTAAGATAGGAGTACACATGGATATCCACCCTCCTAAAACAACCCACATAGACAGGGGACAGGGGACGGGGGGGGGGTAAAAACAGAATAATGCAGAATAATACTTTTGAAAAACAAAATCCAACTCGGAAATTAAAAGACGACATCTTGTGATGAATATTTTTCATGGAGCTAAACCCCAGCAGTGAGACACACTGCTCAGACACACAGACAGGCAGGCAGACAGACACCAGGGAGCTGTATTTACCTGCCATTCCAGCAGACACCATGTGAACCTGGGTGGAGTCTGGCTCCAGCACCCCATTGAGCTTCTCCTTAGCTGTTGAGTAGGCAGCAAAGTAGATAGCCCTACAGAATACAAACAACTAAAAGATCAGGTTCAGGGAAAGCCTTCTATTACAGTTATAAAAGAAAATGAGTTGCATTACAGTAACAGACCCAAACAAAACACACTGCATAAAGTAGTGCTCGTTAATATAATAGCCACCTACTGTAGCTCTGTTTTGCTGCTAATAGATACACACTTCTTGCCCAATCGTACACAAGTGGCATCCAATCTCATTTTATTCCATTCACACAACTACAGTTCAATAGCAATTCAATGTGATGCAAATTGGTGTGATTGCATAATGGATGTAATAGCTACTCAAGAGAACATGGTAATTAAACTGAGGCAGAATGAGCCATTGGAGTGGATTTAAAATATAACCCACATGTTATAACAGGATTTAGTAGGGCTAAATCCATGGAGTTTATTTATACTGTGTGTGCGTGTGTGTGTGCGCGCGCACGTGTGTGAGAATACATGCTCTTTCATGACACAGACACACCCTTCTCTACCACAGTCACACACACAAGCAGCATGGTGTGGGCAGATCTTTGTATGTGCACGTGAAAGTGCATGTAGTAGTCTATCCACATTTGCTGCTTGTGCTTTCGCGCGCGCGCGCGCGCGCACACACACACACACACACACACACACACACACACACACAGCTGAGCTGTGTTTCCTGTTATTAGAACAGTCGCCTACTCAACTCAAATTTCTGGATTTACTCAATTCAAACTTTCCGCTCTGAGGAATGCCTGCCCTGCCTCCTCATATAGTGCATAGTGCTTGCATCAGTGCTCAGCAGCTATGCACAATACACTGGACGGTGGCATCTGTCTGTTTGTAAGCATGTTACATAATGGGCTGAATGTGAGTAATGCTAGTATGTGCTGTGTGTGTGTGTGCCAACTACTCTGCCCATGCAAAACCACATTGCTGCTTCATATTTGGAAATGTTGCGAGAGGGCAAGAATGCTATATAAACTGATTAGCAACGGCATTCAACTAGTCAAAGATTAGAGACATTATCATTAACTTAATATCAAATTATCTTCAAGGTCATGGGTCATCCTTATTTATATAATTATAATAGCCAGTAGCAGACTATTATAGTCTCAAAGGGCACTCCACGGACCTTAACCTCCAATCTGGCAAGAGAAAAGCTCTCAGAAAACCCACTTGTGGAAAATAACTGGAAGAAAGGAGGAACCCAACACTTCAACAACTAGCAAGGGTGCAATGAATTTATGTTTTGTGTTTTCTTTCTAAAAGCAGTAACAACACATTTTGCCACACGGCTTTGCTAGTTATATAACGTGTTCTTATACCTTTCCTTTGGCATGCTCCCAAGCTGGACAACGTAAACACTACAGAACAGTTTTCATTGTTCAATCACTAACCTACACACAATTGTTACCACGGAGTTCCGTCCATTAGCACAACGTCACACAAAACTCTATGACGAATGTCTGATGCATGCGGTAGACCCCTGTAAGCTCGACAGGGCTTTTCGAAATTGAGAAGTAGATTTTCATTGGCTGTTAGCATTGTCACTCACAAAGTCTGTACCGGTCATTCTGGTGCGACGGTAGTGCAGTAGCTGCTTTATTTACTCATTCTGTTGTTACATGTTTTAAGCATTAACAGTAGCCTACTTATCTAACAGAACAATGCCAGAAAACAGCCAGTCGCGTTAGTACATTTCTCAGCATATTCCTCTGTATAAGTTTAACGTCCAACTTTGTCATCGAGTTACGTAGTTGGTTGATGTGCATGTCAATCAAAATACCTCTCCTGTCAAGGATCTTGACGCAGTTAGCCAACTCTGTGTCCCAGACTTTACGTAAGTAAAGGGTGGCTCTGTGAGACTACCCTAGAATTTAAGCCAGAGGGAGCAAATAAAACCCAGAGAATTGAGGACACCTATCATGTTAAATGTCATTTAAGGGAGGTCATTGTGGTGCAATAGGCAATCAGTTCCAATTGAAACTGCTTAGCACACTATTTAATTCTGCCTGTCACCTCTGGTGGACCAACCACTGCCACATTGTTTATTAAAATAGTAGAACTGCAAATAGAGCATATGTAAATAGATAAGACAAAATAATAATAAAGAAAGAAACACAACAAAGAACTAAGAGTTCTAGTCTGTTACAATAACTCCAGGGAATATAACCGTGATGGTCACAACTATTGTCGTCCTATGGAGAACTAGACAATGTCAACTAGCTATATAGCAGCATTGTGATGAAGATTAACAGCAATACTGGTCACATGATGGTTTATAACTGCTGGCTTGCTAATGCTCCCACTGGTCTAAGTCAGATACTGTTTGACCGACACAGACTATTATGTAATTATAATAACCTGCTAAGCCAAGAAACAAATAAAGATAGCTATAATTTAAGAGCACAAAATCTCTGGGTGTGTACTAGTGCTTGCGCTATAGCAAGTATTAAGCTCAAAGTAATTGCACTTAATAAGTCAATATGATAGTCTGCTAAAGTGTTAAATTATGTTTAAAGTGCTGCAGCTCCCCCAAAGATGCATTGTTTTGATAAAAAGCTGGCAATTGCGCAGACAATGGCGATAATGAAAGTAAAAAAAGTCACATCTTTCGTTTGGACTAAGGTTAGATAATTATGAGGCATACAAGGGTATGATGTAGTGCAGGCCTACATACCTGGAGGGAGCCACACCTACAAGGTTAGGCCCCAGTCCTCTGAAGAGTGAACGAGGTCCCTCCCTTTCCAGTATCAACCTGCACACAGAGAGAAAGAGAGAGAGAGAGAGAGAGAGAGATATATCAGCTTTTACTGTCTTCTTGTAACATTACTATACTGTAGTTAACACTGCTAATCATTAACAGAGATGTATGACATTAACCATTATAAGCACCAGAAAGTGATGTGGACAAATTAACTTGGGTGCAATGAAATGAGGGATCCTTGACATTAAGTTGTCTAATAGACATTCAGAGATTCACAGTAAATGTGTTTTGCTGTTCTAAGCTAACTGGACGACAAACATGCACTTAACCACTGAATATTTTCCAAAGCATGCCATTTAAATGAAAAGTCCCTGTCGATATACATAGCCTGACATTACAGACATTGTTAGTATATAAAACATTTGAGGTATTTTCATATACAAGACAATGTTATACACTTTGGCATGCAAACCTACAGTAGATTTATATAGCAAAGCAAGATCATGGGGTTTAATAGACCAGACTAGAGTAGATTCTGACAATAGAAGGGAAAACCATTAATAGTTTCTCTCAAATTGTTCATACGCTTCCCTAATATCAAACATCATAGTCTTTGTAAAATATATGGTAAGTAATTCTCGACAAGGCTTGCTAAATTTGAACTCAAAACACCCGATACACCGCTCCCTTCAATGCCATAGGGTGTTTCTTCAGAAGCTCCGCCCCACACATCGTAAAAACACATTGCCAGGGTATTGTTGTTGTTTGTGGTCACTTTGTTTACGATCTGAACATCCTATTTGCGGAGCCGGGGCTGTGTAGAAGTACCAGATTATTTTTAACAGCGCGCACAGAGAACGGTTAGCTAGCGGACTAAGGACATATTTGGTGAATTTGACAGAATGTGTATTAGCTTACAATCACTACAAAATATGCTTTCACATTTTACAGAGGGGAAAAAAGCACACCAGAGAATATAACTGAAAAGAAGCTCTGGTGAGTTATTACCAACAGAAGCACAACAAACACCTTCTTGTACGTCCTCATTTTCTCCACTCAGACACTAGCTGTCCCTGTTCTAAAATACTGTATGCACACTATCCTCCATCTTGACCCATTTTGTCAATGTTTTGTTTTTTCTTTCTAGCTCCGTGTGCAATGGTGGTGTTCCATGTCTGCTATAGCTCTCTTAAGTCAACACAAAGCATGCAGGGGATTGCACGTGGGACTGTTTACTCTGCAGAAAATGGCACCAATCCAATGCATAATCCAACCAAGACCAGAAAGAGCAAAAACAGTTCTTTCTGCTAGGCACGTTGACTCACTGTCAAAAACACATTTTCATAAAAGCATTGACGCAGCATAGACGTAGTCACACAACACGGTCATGGTTGCTGAAACGCTGAAAACTGAATTTCCTATGAGTGGCAACATTCACAGGCAAACTAAGGCATTCCCGTGTCATGGAATGGGGGCTGCGTGCAGCACTGCGTGCCATTTCCAAAGGTCAGTCATGAGCCATGCTATCGGAGACAGCTCTCCGATTCTTCCAAGGCTAATCAATAATGGTGTCTAATGTATTCCAGAAGCCTATCTAATGTTAATGCCATGCAACGGAACAAAATGTTGCATTTACTTACATGGGAGTTGTAAACCTGGAAGTTCTCAAATATAATAGAATTACTATGTAAGAAATAACTATTGTTCTGCTACAGCCTACATATGTGTCCTATATTGAGATTAGACACGGTCTGCACTGGTGCGCATGCATGTTTGTGTGTGTGTCAGCCACTCTTATGAAAATGCATGCGTTGTCCAAACCAAAACAACCTGTGTGTGTAATGCTCCTTTCAACCACACAGGTTAATTCAGGACTCCAATTGAGACGTGTGCACTCCTGCTTCTTACTTACTTGAGACAGTGCAGGGGTCCCGGAGGGGCCATGCGGGCCATGCTGGCTCCATTGAGGGTGCTAAGCTGCACCTCAGAGATGTAGAATGTGACAGAAGAGGACTGGAGTCGAGTCTTTACCACCTCCAGAGGACAGGTCAGAATAGCCCCCACAGTGCCTCCACATCTACAGACAGACAGGGATGGTATGGTACATGGTCAACCGTCTGATTAAAGTTAAACGTCCAAGTAACATTAGCAAAGGCACCTACAATGCTTGTTACATTGTTCTGTGACATTGGATGTTTAAATATTGGATGTGTTTTAAGCTGCCCTCTTGGCCACGTATCTCTTGTAAATAAAGGTTATATGCACTCCAATACGAAATTATTATTTGGAATAAAACCTCAGTTTAAACTGTCACCAGACTTATAACGCACAGTACCGTCTAGACTATTTAGTAGCACATATCTGTCCCTATCTGAGTCAGCCAGATGTTCTGGTCCATTGTGATAAAAAAATGTTTAAACCAATTGCCTACTTGGTTGGCTTAGTAACAATATGAAGTGAATGACAACTTTAGTTGTTTTCATTATTGTTGTCCTTCAGCATATTAATCAAAGGGATACAGTCACTTTAACTAAACCCTAGCACTGAAATCAGACTATTATTAGGCTAACTGAGTAAGGTATTTATTTAACCAGCATGCAGCTAAACTACACACACACATACACACCAACAGAGCTTCATGTCAACATGACACTTGAACCTATGAATGTTTAGCTACCACTTCTAATCAATATTTAATATGCTCTCTGTTTAAAAACATTTCATACTGTGGTGATAGGAGAATAATAACATTGTATCAGATTATGAGTGCACTTGATAGATACAAAACAAGGCTACATTAGCAACATTTGTCTTAAAAAATGTTTTGACCTGTACTACACAAATACTACATTTACACATAGAACAGCAGAAATAGCACGCCAGACTTGAAAACACGTGATGCTTTGGGTGGTTTAGTTGTTATTTAGATGTAGGTAGCAACCTGCAAGAACAGATGTAGGCTACAGAGACCAAACACATTTACAGTATATAAATAGTCAAGATTGGTGGATAATACTTGTGGCATTGTGGTAGCAGTAGGCAACGATCTTTTTTTAAAACACCAGCAGCAACCAGACCTATATTTACCACTGCATTTCACATGAACAAGAACAACCCACTTCATACATCAGGGGAAGTCATAACCTTTAGCCTACTTTTTGGGGGCTGTGCCGCTTGCTGTGCGTGGCTGTGAAGAGAAGCATTGTGCTATAGCTTAACTGCTATAACTTCAGCTGTGGATTTGAAAGAAAATGAAAAAGTCTAACAAATCATGGTTATGTTGAGGTTTCTGTTCTGATAATGGTAACCTGAATAACACGCCTATACCTGAAGACACAGCTGAATGCATCAGCAATGCGATCAACAATAGCCAGCGCCAGCCATGTATTGACATTATCTCATGATTATTGGCCGTATATTTAATACCGAAAATTATTCTAATATATGACAAAACAGCCGTAATACCATGTTGACACTGGACAAATATTACATTTATATTCTGAATTTGAAAATCAGTTCAGTAGCGTAGCTATACATACACTATCACTCATTGTAATCGTTCAACCTTTCTTGCTGTTCCGCAGCAAGTGGAAATTTTACACATGTACGCGCAGCGTGCGAGAAAAAAAACGATGTGCTGGTTTACCGCTCGTGTTTTTTGGAGAAACGACGTGTATCTGTACTGTAAGATTTGTTTATGGATTGCTGCAGCCGGTCAATGACTGCTCAAAGTCTGATTACCGTACAGAAATTATGTGGTCTACTCACCCTCCAGCAAACAAATGAACCAGAGTGTCCCTTTGGCTCATCCTTTAGCATGCTCCGCACAGCAGTGAACCTAGGAGCTGCGACAGATCGGTTTGCTAGATTTTCCTCCCCACTGCTTTTTGTGTGACACGATGGTCAAATTCAATATTTTTTTTAAATCTGTCTGTCGGTAGTTCGGGATGCGGTGGGGAATCCGAAGACGGCCGAAAAGCCCTCCTCGCGAAGCTTCTGGAAGATCTATTTCCCTGTTTCACAGAAGGATTCTTCAACAACAAACAGGTGCACCTGAAGTCGTCAGGCGAAAGGTGGATACATAGAGTGTTTCTGTAGTAAATATGATCATTTATTCAGTGTTGCTGTTTGTTTTCCCCTAAGATCCGAACACTACAATGAAAGACGGGGGAGAGGTCGTAGTATTTACTGTACAATCATAGGATGCAAAACAGACGCTGCTATTGGTCAGTGTGTTAAACGTCACACTGTCCCCGCCCTGATCACGCACTGTTCACATGCTCGCACCTGAATCACCGTTATATCTAAATAGATAAAAATCCCAGATTTTTTAAGTATGCACTAGGGTTGCTTACCGTCAGTTCCTACGTGATCTCAGCGGCGTGCGTGTTAGTTTAGACTTAATTGCCAGATATTAGAAGTAAGAAATTACATGAACGTGAGGATGGTAGCCTACATTCTTGAATCAGATAAACCACCGTTTAGTCTAGATTAATATAAATAGGATGAATTTATTTTTTTAACAATAGAGTATTTGTTAAATAGTATTTAATCTAATCGATCGAATTTTATTTAGCTATAGAGTAGCCTGTTTATTATTCGAGTTTTCCAATTTTTTTAACTTTCCCCCTTTTGGATCAGAAAAGTAGTAATATTGTCCTAACTTGTAATATTTTTTTAAATAAAAGTCTGGCGCAATTGTATTTTGTCCTGCACATTGACCCATTATTTTTAGCAGTGAGCCATAGGCTAATCAAATAGATGCAGTTGTGCAAAAAATGAGTCACACAGTTCTTATGGTTCCCTGCTAAAAATAATAGGTCAATGTGCAGACTTCTATTTGATCTAATTGTGTACATGTACACATTAGATCATAGGCCTATGTCCAGTTTATGTATTTTGGCACGCTGTTGGATTTTGTTTCATTTGATTGGATGTGCTTTATTTCAGACAGAAAATGCTGTTGCCTACCTATTCAGTTATAGCATAATGACAATCTTACTGTCAGTCAATAATTGTCAATAATTATGTTAGTATCATCAATTATGTTAGGTGCCCATAGAACAAAGTTAGTTACGTTTCTGTACAACCAGTGATGAATATGTGGACAAGATGAAAACTGGTTGGGCTGACACAAAAGCAGTGAGCACCAGCAATTAAACTATATCTGAATATTTTTTAGAAAATCTAATTGGTGTATAACATGTGTTAACCGATTCAATAAAAAATCTGGACGAACCTGCACCACTCTGAGGTAATTGTGGAGCAAAGCTTTACTCTGAGGTAATTGTGGAGCAAAGTAATTGGGAGCAGCTCCATTGGTTGTTGAGTGTACTTGTAAAGTGTTACTTGTAATAATAATAATACATTTTATTTTGGACGCCTTTCTAAACACTTAAGGACAAATATTATTTGCAAGTATAACTGTCACTTATTAGTAAAGCATGTCTGCTATTAAGAGAGCTAACGATCATCTCGTGACACAAATGCCTTGGTGCAGGGTGGGTGGTTTTATGTTTAATTACGATCTTTAAGAATCACCATTCAAAATAATACATATGCATACCAATAATTAAAGGTGAAGTCAGCTATGCTGGAGAAAGATAGTAGATATTTGAGCTTGATCAAAACAAAAACACACCTCTCACTTCAATGCCATATAGGCATATGGTGATCCCTCAGAGGTCCATCCATCCATCCATCTTCTCCCGCTTATCCGGAGTCGGGTCGCGGGGGCAGCAGCTTCAGCAAGGGACCCCAA
>JAODTR010000009.1:978116-993823 GCA_025399935.1 Amblyopsis rosae | reverse complement strand
GGCTCCAGACGGGGGCCCCGGGCTTCCTCCGGGCAGGGTAACCTCTCCTCTTGATTGCTCTTTCATAGGGGTCTTCTATATCCCGATATATTTAGGTTAAATACCGATACACGACATATATCGGTATTTTCTACAAAATGGGTTAAATGATCAGGCCTACATCATGCCGAATGTGAGATGTCACAACTTAAGCACTTTAATTTGATCAAAATAAAATAATTAAGGTTTTAATCTTTTGCTTAACAAACACATCTGTGCAAATACAATGTAAACGGAACATAATAGGGATGTTCCTTTAGTGATGACTATAATTTCCCAGTCACTTAAGGCCCTTTTACACCAAGGGCGACGCAAAAAAGGAATAAACAGAGGCCGATATTTTTGCGTCAAACCATTTACATTGAACGCGACGCGTTATTTCGAATGTTAGACATTATTCCAAATAATTTGACATCGACGACAAAAAGAAGAGGTGCGCTGCGGTTCTTTGCGGTGGACTGATCTTGACTGACAAGGTTGGTGCCTGTTGCTGCGGTGCCGGGTGCATGGTGCCTTCTTTTTATATAGCCTGCTGAATCCGCTGAGTCGCTAATCCGGAGGGGAGAACAAAACTGGAGTTGGAGAATGTGTTCTCTACAGTTAGTGACTTCGTGTAGCGTCAGCGTAGTGCTCATGCTATCATTTTTGAGTGCTACAAAATAAAGCAGGCAGGCTAGTATTAACGTGGAAATCGACATCTGTAATCAGCTATCCCAGAGGAGCCCTTGTAAATAACATAGCTCTGTAGCTAACGTTACTGTAGCCCACACGAATGAGAGTGCCAGAAGTAGCAGAAACTTCAAGCTGTATTTCAAGATGAAACTGACACAGTTCAAATGCTATGGTGCTTTATTATAAATCCAATCCATGTTCATAGCAATCTTGTTATAAAAAACTGTCAACTGTCAAATACTGTAGATTTTTACTTACTGTAGGCTAATCATGCCTGATGTTTGCAGATATATAATAGGCTACTTTTCTATGTGTTGTTTTACATTCTGTAGATTTTTTGGGTGTTTACCGAAGCTTTACCGGCTGATTGCAATGTAAACAGAATGTAAACAGCTCCGCTATTGTCATGTGACATCAATAGTTCGTTAATTGTTTAAACCCATTTATCAGCAGGCGAAAAAAAATCGACCATGAAGCGAATAAAATTTTTTACTTTTCTTTTAATTTTACTTAGACTAGTCGATAAAAACACTCAATCAACAATGATCACAATCTATAAGGCTAAATAACGAGAGCGTTGGAAAATCTCACTTTATACTGTATTGATTTTGCAGGACTTATAATACTGCTGCATCGACTGTGTTGAAAAGCAAATGCATTTGTTAAATATCTTACAGTACATCCATAGTTTGGCCTAGCAACCTGCTATTTATGATAATCATGTCAATTTAAATAAAGGAGAAAAACAGGAAAAATGACAAATTCAAATATTTAAAATTTTAGCTACATTAATTGTAGTGGTTAAATCCATAGCATAGAGTTGTCAATATTGCAGCTATAATGACAGCTTACTCAATTTAATCAAACATTTGTGTTTGATTACCGGTAGCTTGTACTAGCTGGCTACCTGTATCTGTTTGTCAGATGTGTAAAAAACATAGATATATAATGAGACCAGATACATGTGTTTTGCTTATCTACATTTTATATGGTACCTACATTTGCAACAGCATAGCTACAGTGCTTTTTTTTTCTAGAACAAATGCTGGTGATAGAGCATTACTGCTCTACTGATGAATGGTAGCTCCAAGATAAGACCAGATGTAACCAGAGATCTGTACTGCAGTGTCTAGAGATAAATGTATCAATATTTCTAAGATAACATTCTTATTCAAAGCTTTTTTTTGTTTATGAATGGCAAATCTATTAATACAACAAAATATATGTTCACTATCTTCCTGTTCATGTGGGCAAAATGTTAGACATGTCTACTTTCTTAAACAGCTTGAATGAGAGAGCTCACGCTGTGTAGGGCAAAAAAACAGTCCATCTGTCTGTCCTTGGCCCACAGTGCGATACAGTCCAATAGACTAAAGGTCATGTTTTCATGAAGGTCATCAGCAACAGTATGAAAGCACTGTAGCTCACTTGGCGGCCCAGTAATCGCAGCATGGAGGCGTGTTGGTGGTTAAGCTGTTGTAAAGAAGTCACTTTACTCACTGCAGAAAATTTTGCTGTTAAGAGGAGTGTGATTCCTAAATTTAAATTTTTATAACCAAGATAAAATACCCTTACCACCATGCTGTCCTTCATAATTCTCCTTTCTGGAAGCAAAATATTACATTGTTATACTTCTTGTGAGTCAGGAACTTTATTATTATTATTATTAGTATTATTATAAAAATGACATTCTAAAAGTATCATTTTTTTTTACTGTACATGGATACAGAATCTCTGAATTGCACCGAATACCATCCCAACACATTACATGACAAACACAAAAAAAACTGCCATAAAGTCCTGGATGGGCAGGGCTTGATGTCAGGTACATTAGCTGTGACAGCCAATGAAAGTGCAATGAAAGCATTTTTTCTAGATGAGTACTGAGAAAAATTACTGTTTCAAATGTAAGATCAGGGTGAGGACCCAAGCACACGACACGCAGGCAGGCAGGAATCATCAATAATGTTTAATCAAAAAACAATACAGGAACATGGGAAACACTCACAGTTGACAATAAATGACACAAAACTGGGGAACACAATAGGACTATATACACAAGTAGACAAGACAGGAAGACAGACCATTGGACATCAACAATGAGGGGCCCGTGATACACATGAGACTTTATTACCTGGGACACGCAGGAAGTGAATGAAATAGGTCTAACATGCGAGGAAACGTGAACAAAGACAACAAAACGTTACAGTGAGGACTATGCATGTCTGACCAGAACCTTCATATAGCAATCCAAATGTTAGAAGGCTGCTCATTAATATAGATGAAGTTTTTATAGGAATGGCTGTTTGGGCTAAATTATTCAGAGGCTTTGGGGAGACATATGAGCTGTCCCCTTTGGTAATGCAGAGAGCTCAACATGTAAAATACTGCCATGTGGCAATTGGAAAAGAGGAGTGAGCAGAAAAGGAGGTGTCACTGTTTGTGCACATGTAAAGAGCGATAACAAGGTGAATTTGCAATCCAAAATCATTGGCTAAAACATTAAGATCTGTGTGCATGTACATACAGACACACACACACTGTTACTTTAGCTAGCATAGTTTTAACTTCTTGCCGGCGTGTAGCAGGGCCAGCCAACATGAGTGAATGTCGCTTACTGAGTCCCTGAATGACCAACCTTGTTAAAAAGTGCATGCGTGGCATATACATGCCATTCTACGCAGTAGGTGGTGGTAATGCACCAATAGCGTGAATCTCCAGATAAGAAAATAGTAACATTTCAGATAGCTTATCGGTTGAGTAGCTACAATACAGGAGGCTGCATTTTTAGGTTTCTGGACTACAAGGCTCCAATCCACAGACTGAAAATGCATTTCTATGACCCAGTGTGTTAGTGTTCTGGGCCTATGAAAAAAGATCGACTACAAGCTGTGTGAGTTACTGAGTCCCTGACTTTTTTTTCATACTGTTATCGTCCTTCCACTCGTCAGTCCAGATGCGAGTCAGATTTACTGTGCGTTTGATAAAGGGCCGGCTATTGAGGACGAGCTAGCGTGGAAGCGCCTCACCAGAAGTCCACTCATCCCGCCCTGAAATGCGACATTCCGGATCGTTAAGCGATCCCAACCGTTCCATTTTGAGTTTGGCCTTCTTCCTTTTTTAAGTTTGCTTGTAATAATCACAGGTAGTGCTTTTTTTGGCCGTGTTTTTACTTGATAAGTACAGTTGAAATGTACATGTTTTGCCCTCCCATTTTCTAATCAATAACAATCAAGAGCAACCTGTGTGGGTTGTTTAGTTTAACGCCCAAGACATAACAGAAACTTTTATGAAGGGTAGCTGCCAGTCATTTTGTACTCGTTGTTTTCCCCAAAATAGGGCAGTGGATGCAAAAAATGCTACAACTTGACCTAAGGCTGCTCGATCAACCTGAACTAGGCTTTCCTAGTTTTTCTTGTTGTTTTAATATTGCTTTGTAAAACTGTACAGTATATTTGCTCACTTACAGTACATTTGCTCACCACCACATTCCTATCCACAAGTTTTCTGAGGTTTTCTGGAGAAATTATTATGGGTGGCTGGTCCGTCGAGTCCTGTGACCTTCACTGCCACCCATATGACCCCCACAGTTCCTCCCACGAGTGGTGGGCCCATAGGAGTATTTCAGAATGTTTATTTTAAAGATTTGGTTTGTCAATTTACAATATAGCCTAATGTTGCAAAAATATTTAAAAAAAACACATGAAACATATGCAATCTTTTGCGTGGCATTGATATACTATAAATGTTATACATATCACCTGGCTCTATGTTCAACGTCTATCCACAAGTTTCCAGTATCCCATGATCCTATGAACGAATTATTGGTGATATTTCCGGTTTGAAGTAAACAAATTATTTCTTCATTCATTAATTTATGATCGAAAATCTTCAAACTAATGATGAACACAACCGGACATAGATTTAAAAGAAGAGAAATGTTACACTGCCTTTACCCTCTGCCATTGACAGTTGGGATTGGGAAGATGTTAAGAAGTTGTTTCGTTTCACGGACAGGTGTCGTGCCCAAAAGTGATTGTCTGATAAAAAGTGATTGCCATCCACATCTGTAGCTGCTTTAATCTGTGTCTTGTATTTTTATACTTTGAATAGTATTTTTTATTTTATTTTATTAAGATAAGTTAGTCGTTTTTAGAGATTTAATGTATTCCCGACTCGACTCCAATACATCGAACCACGGAAAATCTGTGTTTTATCTGCCTGGACATCGCCTGCATGTTTGTTGGTGATGAGGCATCTTACATCAGAGGTCATCTTCTTCTCATAAACGCCCTGTGCCTAATATGCCAGTAGGGAAAACACTGCCTGAGATGTTACTTTATGTCTAACATTTGCCTGTTGTTGTTGTTGTTGTCTGCGATGAGTAGTTTGCGTAATTACTTGCCAGTTGAGTGGCGATCCTTCAATGTGGCTGGAGTCACAATATCAGGTTCATACTGCCAAAATAATATCTGTGGTCATGCCAAATCTTAATGCCTCTTCAATGTGTTTTAGGTGCGTTCACACCTGTATTTAGAGCTTGCCACATATCCGATCCACCAATATGCATGTTTAATGTCAGGGCCATAGACTGGCCTAGCAAAGCCCAGTTGGTGCATCTGGCATTTGAATGGTATTTCACTCGAAACGTGCACACATAGAGGGAAGACATTACTTTGAGGAGGTTCCATATAGGCCTATCCAAATAGGCTAGCTGATCTGCTAATGTCAGTGATGGTATGTGCTTGGTAGTTTTATTTAGCCCTATGTTATTTACTTATTTATTGTATTAGGTGTGGTAACCTGGACTACCCCCGACGTAAGGGAATACGCCCTCAGCATGGCCTAGTATGGGAAGGGCGCTATATTCCAGCCAGTTGTCTCCATCAGTGGAGAATCCCCAGGTGTGCCAGATCAGATAATCAACCAGCAGATCCAGAGGGAGAACAGAAGGAACCAGGAAGAGATGATCGGGAGAGAGCAAGCGGGGAGGGAGGAAGGCTACTCTCTACTAAACCACAGTGACCTCGGAACGTTGACTACCCCCTGGACTACGGACATACGGACAGTTGAACTCACCTCTCGCCTCAAGGTTTATTCCTCGCTCCTCGGGAGGCCACATAGGATACAGTGATGTGCTGAGCTTCAGAACCATGTTGTTTGTTGATGCTCATGGTGTGGTTACCTGTAGGACTACGGATTTTTGTTATGTGTAGGCCTATTTGGTTGGTTGTGTTATTGTGTGTATTATTTTATTGGCATTTGGTGTTAATTGATTAGCACACTGGCTATAATGTCCTGCAGAATATGTAGGTCTGCTGCTCTTATTTTGACTCTTTCGCTTTGTAAATGTGTGCCCCCTTTTGAAAATAAAATGTCCACCCATTTCCTTTGTTCAGGAGCCGACTCTATCTGACAGGAAATAAGCAAATTGTCCAGGAAATCATTCAGATATCATAATTACGTTTTATACTTTAATATAATTTTTATTATAATCTACATAATCACCCAAAAAATATGTATAGATGGATAAAGAGTAACATAAACGATGGCAACTTTAGTTGCCAGTCGGATAAAATAGGTTAATCGGCAGTACCTGATTTTTCTGAAAACACCAATCACTTAAGTGTTTCGAAAAGGGGTTAGTATGCTTTAACACACAAGGGATGAAATAATCTCCACCTTTTGCTAGGAGAACATTGTATTACATTTCAACATTACATCATTACAGTGTTACCTTTTCCTGAAAGAGAGGTAATTTACAGTAGGTCAACTGACCACAGGGGAAGACAGGATGGGTGTCCGACTCTTCAGATGAAACCTTACTGATGTTTAGGTTTTGTGTGGGACGAAGCTAGTTTTGGGCCTGCATTTTGTTCAAAATGTCATCCCTTGAGTTTATCAGTCTACTTTTCCGTTACGGGTTAAGCAAGCTTTTAGCCATGGTCTCTGTAGCGAAAAACAAAATCCTGTAACAGGCCTCTGTCAAGTTACATTGCACAGACCCAATTCAGAGTGGTTTCTGTGGGAGCAAGGTCCTGGCTTATCACCCAGTGTTGTTTAAGAACAAGAAATCACTACAAGCAGATTCCAATCCAAGATATCCTTTAATGTGGACCTTTACTGAAGGGTGAACAAAAAAAACTGGCAATCCTGGCACAACAATACCAACAAAGTCAGTGGCAGCTAAAATTACCTGGAAGTATCTACTGGTAGTCGCAGCGATAATAAGAGCTGTTTTGAATTATATAATGCTAAGGAAAGGTGTTTCAAAGCTTCCTTTCTTACGCCCTTTAGCATAGGGTACACTGGATCATCCTTAATGAAAATAAAAGATAATGCCGTCTAGGGCTGAACGATTTTGGGAAAATATCTCATTTCGATTTTTCTGACAGATATTGTGATTGCGATATGATTTGCAATATTTTTTTAAGTCAAGATTTATGTTAAATATACAGTATATGTAACATATTTAAATTATGTTATGGAGCATTACTTCAAAATATGAATTGCTCTATATTCAAATGAAAAGATGAGCGCATAAAGATACAGGATTCATTTCTTTAAGCATGGATTTATTGCATTTTGGGACATTCCGTGCACATTTTAGGCAATTTCTTAGATGTGCTCCAGCACACGTAAATTGTTTACAAATCATTCACACTAAATAGACATTAGCTTTCTAAAATACACTGTTATTCACTTTCAGAAGATACTTTATTTGGCATGTCTACAATTTATGTAAATAGTACATTTTTAAGCTGTATCATTTCCATGTGCTGTAAATTTCGCAATATTTTCTGTATGAAAATAGAAAACAAAGCTGTCAAGAGCCAATTAACTAATTGAGTAATACATATTTTTTAAGATACAGCTAATATGTTTTATGACATGATAGATCATGTCGTGTCACGGTTCGCGGCTGCTCCGGCAGCAGACAGCGCCAGGCCGCTGGTTCAGCACCGGACAGCGCCTCTGCCGCCACGTCGTCAGCCACTTAACGCACCCACGTGCAGTTGCCTCCTGTTGCCAGTTTGTTGCCGTTTCTACGGATGCACGTACCAGCGATCCAGCAGTCCCGCCTCCTTCTCTTCCTCGCCCGGCAGCCCGACTGCCGATCTACTCGCCTGCGCCTGACAGCCTCGCCATTTGAATTTGATGACGTATGAGCATACCAAGTGTACCGATGATATATGGATATGACTTGTAGATCTGTTTTCAGACCATAAAATGGCTTACCTGACCATTTAACTTCCTGTTGACTTTCAATTAAGCAAATATGACGCAAAATTTACATTACAGTCTGTTCGCCACATATTTACTTACGAAAACTGCAACTGGCGAACAGATCTGTTTTGTGAAACATGGTAAGACTCAATGGTTTAAGAACTAAATACTAAATAGGTTATGCCTAGAAACAAAATGATTCGCCAATAATTTTTTTTCCAATAGACCTATAGGTTACATTAAAAAACTAATAATTGTTGTGTTTTATAGGCCTACAAATATATGCTACATCTTAAGCCTATCCTCTTTTTTAAAACTATCCTACAATAACAATACCAGTTAATCATGTTGAAATCAATTATATTTTTAATAAGCTACAAAATGGGCCCATATTTTATAACACGTTGTTATACTTTAATGCAACAATAGCAATGCCAGTTCAATCGACAGATTATCATATTTAAATATGCAACGAAGTAAGGCTCTCACGACTCTCAGCCTCAAAGATTTGATTCAAAAATGTTATGCTATGGTACATCAATATCAACAATACCAGTTAATCGTGTTCTGTTAAACATTGATATTTGTTATGATCCTACATATTGTCTACACATCTGTAAACAGTAGACATTTTATAACTACAACAGAACTATATATTAATGAAAAACAACATTTGGCTAATAATGTTCTATAATAATGTTACATTTTAATATAACATTGGCCTACACATTTTTTAAATAAAAAAATAAATAAAAAAAATACCTCTATCAAAAGCAAACACTACCAGTTAATTACATTTTTGTTATTGATAGGCCTAGTTAACTTGTTTACAAATATGCCTATTTTGTATTTATCTATTTCTTTTACACATGTAGGAAAGTTATTTAAGGATGTATAGTTTATTATACCACCCACAATAAAATAATATATTGCAGTACAATGTCATAACTGAAAGAGGGCATAAACAAACAAAAAAGGTACCTTTACTTGAAGGTGCCGAATGTGGCCTTGGGTTCCGCTGTGTGATGAACAAATATTTTCATTAAAGGCTCAATGTCCAACCTGTCCAAAATATCTTGATGGACGTGCAGCAAGGCCGTGTGTGTTAGTCTTTTCTGTGTCATGGTACTCCGTAACCACGTTTTTAGCCTCCGAAGTGTGGAGAATGACCTCTCGGAGGAGGCGACAGACACGGGCAGGCAGAGACAAAGTTCCATAAACTTCTCTACCTCTTTCAACAGTTCCTGAGTTTGTGGATGCAGGCTCCCCCAAAAAGATACAATGTCAGTGACTGTTCTTAGTCCTTTGTCTTTAGTAAGCTTACCCAGAAGTGTGAGCTGCATGTGCAGGCGAGACTTGTCAACCTGACCAGGGAGATGCGTGGCAATGTCATCCAAGCCTGAATAGTGGCCATTTACAGCATCTAAAATTCTCTCTCTGGGCGGCAACTTTCATTCCAGGCTGATCAAATCGACGGCACAGCTCTGATGTTATATATATAAGATCCACTGCTTGAAAGAATTCACGTTGCCACTGGTTATGTCCTGTGCACGGTGCGACATCCTGCACAGTCTGCGTGTCTCTCAAACGAGTCGGGGTTCTGCTGGTTCTTGGCTCTGGCATTTGTAAATTGTTCTGCGCTGCACATGCATTGACTTTTGACACTAATTCGTGAACATAGGCATCATCGCGCAGGGCATGCATGCGTTGTTGGAGTACATTAACACACTCCAGTGCACCGCCTGCGCTTGCCTTTTTGTTTTGGAGTATTTTGGCCACTGCTTCGCATGGCTCAAACAGGGCTTCACAGCTTACCAGGCCAAAGTATGTCCTCGCCTTCATTGCTTGCCTGTACAGACCAGATAACTTTGCACGTGTGTCACCTCTTACAGTTTTGTCTTGCTGAAGCACTTTAAGTGTCTCTAAAAGCACTGCATATGATGAGCATGCACGCCTGATTGCCTTTGTACGCACTGCCCATCTTGTCGGGCACAATGTTGCAAACAACATCGTCAGCTCCAAAAAGTGACAGGAACAGTGTCTTGCGCTTTGATGATTCCCCAATTGCAACAGAGAGACTCTGCACAAAATTGAGCAAGGCCTGCGACAAGATGTACCTCCCTAGCAACTTCTTGCAAAATCAAATCCAGCACATGGTTGCTGCAATGAACATGCAGCGCAGTGGGACATTGTGCTTTCAGTTTTGCCTAGACACCTGCAAAACTTCCAGTCATGTTACTTGCGCCATCAAAACAAAATCCTTGAAGGCGATCCATCGGCAAGTTTAGACGTATAAATATGTCTTTGATGCAAAAAAAAAAAGTGTCTCTGCCGTGGTGTTAGGAGCATTGTAGAATCCAAGAAAAACATTTGCGACTGAAGTTTTTGTCCACATATTGTAAACTACAAGAAAACTGCTCCGACGCGCTTGCGTCGGTTGTTCCATCAGCCGTTAGTCCAAAGAACGAACGTCCCCTTGCCTCGTGCACAATTTCGCTCTGGACTGCATGTGCCAACATTTCTAATATTTCGTTTTGAATTTTGTCGGACATCCAGTTGTCTCTTCGCTGAAGCCACTCACGTGCCTTTGGCAAATCATACGTTTGCTCCATCATTAGTTGCCATAAAACACCATCTCGATGGCTGTGCCCCCACAGCGGAAGGCCCTCGCGTCCAAGAAATTTTAGAGATCTAAAAAGCAGCTCCAAAACTGTCCTGGCAATTTTCTGGTCTTTCTCTGCCTGCTCAGAAAGCATTGCTGTTATAGGTTTGTTGCTAAGAGATGTCAGCATTCTAACCGAATCCGAATGGAGGTCAGATAAATCATGGTGGGCAAACTTGGTGATTGATTTACGCCAGTTGAAAAATCCCCCACTCGTGAAGGGACTGATCTTTCCTTCCACATAGCGGAACCCCTTCTCTCTTGCTTTGCAGCAAACAAAACAAAATGCACAGTTTATATCTGCCGCATAGTGCAGCCACGGCCACTTCAAAAACCAGCCAGGTTGAAATGATCGCTCAAATGTTTCTGTCCCAAATCTCCTCCCTGGAAAGCTTGAGTTGGGCTGACATGGCTTCTCAAATCCAGCAGTGGGTGTCTGAGATGGTAATGCTATCGCTTGCGTTGCTATCTCCGGCTCTTGAATGGCATCAGCAGCGAAAGCGCTAGAAGATGATTGAGCAGGTGTAGTAGCCGCAGACACTCCGATGCCTACTACAGGAAACCGGATCCTCCTCTCCTCCTGTTTCGATATATATTTTGGATTTTTTGGAGCTTTTACTTGTGAAAAAATCAAGTATTCTTTTCTGCGCCGTTCTCTATTCTCCAGATAGTTAGCCTACATCTCCCGCCAAATCACGTCAACTCAAATTGAGCTGACGTGATGACGAATTAAATTCGAAATTTTTAAATATATATTTTTTGTCATATTTATAACAGACATCTTATCATATGACGTGCAACATGCAAAACAAATGTTAAGATACCCTCAGCCTAGTTACTGTAAAATATTAAGTTTTTCACCCCTGGTCAATAGGGGGTGCTGCAGCACCCTCCTTCCCACGCCTCTGATTACAGCACACCTTCTTTAGTCGAAGGGGGACAAATGCCTTGGGACAAATACCTTTAGGCATTCACACTATAAATGTCACTTTTTATTTCCCGGACAAGTAACTTTTATACTCGGACAAGTGAATGACAAATGTACTTGTCCGAAAGGACAAGTACATCAAAATGCTTAATGTCAAGCCCTGCCTAAAGATTGTGCACCCTCAAGCTTGGATGCTTGCACACTCACATGGATGTTAGGCTGTTTTAGGACAGTTCAGTTACCGGTACTGTAGAATAAGACCTATGACACACAAGCAATATGGCCTACAAGTAGAGCAGATTGTAGAGCAGGTGGGCAGCGGGCATAAAAACCAAGCAAAATGTTTCATTATCAGGTTATATTGCTTATTATCTATAAATGTGCGAGACGGAAAAGGCTCTGCTCGTGTTCTAGCATGCAGTGCTTTTTAACAAGACAAATTGACAGCGCTCGAACACGGCAGATCAGCGGAGCTGCATGCTTTGTGTTTGCACATGTGGCGTACAACGGGCACGAAGCGAAAACAGTTCTGCTAATTTTCTCCGCTTCAATGGATCTGTGTTCGCGTGTAGCGTTTTCACTGCGTCCCGCATTGTCGTCGTTAACGCTTTAGTACAAATGCATGTCACACTAGCAGAGTGCTGTTACTGCTAGCGCTAACATTGTTGGCTGCTGCTGGCCTGGTATAAGCCGGGCCAAGTTGCTCTATTACAGAGACATTAGTGGATGTATTAGGGTAGGTAGGCTACACACAGTCTTAATCTTTTAGTTTCGGGATGACTGGGCACGTTCACAGCGCAATGCTGCCTCTCATAGTCCATTACTGTTAATGCAGATCTGAGTATACCGTTTCTAGGTATATTGCAAAGTCGACGGTACTTTTCGCAAATTGACGCATTTACATAACTTGCTGGCTTTAGTAGCCTACAACAGTCAGCTATTTTACTTTCATATGTACAAATTCGCTGGCTTCTACCTCACGTCAACGTATAAAATTACTTTAAGGCTTTGTTGCTCTTCGTCAATGTTTACTTTCCTATATTCGACAGCGCACCGCGCTGCATGTGACGCCTTGTTCGTTTGCGCATGCACTAGAATCTGATACGTGCAACAGGTAATGTGAACAGCAAAACAATAAAATATCAGATTTGAGCACAAATTTGGAATTGAGCATTAAGGATTGCAGCCTTAGTAGCAGTGGGTCAAAGAGGCATTAGGCTATAAATGAATAAATGCTATAACATTTAGAGTTGTGCCATTTAATTTCATGTTTAAAAAAAAGGCCCAACGTCTGATATGAACTCAGAACGCCAGTGTAAGTACACAAGCACTAGCCTGGTGTAACTAGACCTAAAATTCACTTTGTGAAGGTCTGGCAACTCTGTTAACAGTTGTTTCCTGGGTGTAGACCTCTGACCTATGATTACTATTGGACAGTTTTACAAATACGCATTGCACTGTTTTTGATAATCTCATCTAGCTCTAAAATCACCATTTCAAAACATGCTTGAGGTCATCTCACTAACCAACTATGATGGTCCGCCAGCAGGGTGGCTGTGAAAACAGGGTTTCCAAACTAGAATTTCATTTAAAAAAATTGATTTGAGTGCAATTGAGTAATCTGAGTACACCACCCAGGTGTAAGAATCTCTCTCCCCTCCACTACTGAAAAGATATGACAGAAGAAACACTGAAAATTGTGAATGAGCTGCGTTGTATTGATTAGTGGTGTGCTTAACTTTTGTGCTGGTGCTCCTAAAATTTTCAGTAAGGAGCCCCAGTGCTACTAGTGGAAAAAGTTTGTCTGGAGCCCTGCAATAGTGTCAATTGGTGAACGTCTGTTGAATAGATTTCCAATGGTTAAATCAGATTAGATCTATTAGAGAAAGACATGGACAACTGGTAAAAGGTATTGCATGCACTGCATCGTTTAATTTACCATAGTTATCTTAACTTAATTTGTCCATTAAAAACAAAAAAATATTGACCAAGATGAAAGCTGGCGGATTGCCGAACTGGACAAAAAGGGGGTCAATCGCACTGTGAAAAGAAAAAGACTAAAACAATATGACGGAATCGGCAGGTTAAGCACCTCTAAACAAAGAAACTATAATATATTTAACTTAACCATATACGATTTCAACAAACGTTTGAAATTTAAAACGCGGAAATTATACTATAATTACAAAGCAATAAAGCTGCTTTACTTTTGAACAATTCTTAAGCAAACCATAAGCCACTTACAGTTAATTTGTAACTGCGAAATCCACAACTATGAAATATCCCCGAGTGTGATATTGGCAATCTTGAAAGGGGGGAGGATGTGTAGCATACAGACAATGAGGACGACAACTTGCTAACGGGCTAGCTAAAGTTCTGGGTCCTAGCACTATGCTAACAGCCAGCGGCTAGCATTACCAACTAGCCTTAGCGGCATTACACAACGTCGTTCAGAATAGATAGTTTATGTTTTAGATTTATTTCTCAAATAAATAAAAACACAATGCTACGCCTTTGACTTCGAAAGTTTAGTTTGCAAGTTTACACCCATTAGTGACAAAAGAAACTGGTTTGGAATAACATGAGACTGCTGTGTTAAATGACCGACTGGCCTCAACCTCCCCCACCGCTGTCCTTTCCGTTCAATAACACTAGACCCAACTGTGGTCACACCACTCTGTTCCTTACACCAATTTGATATGTAAGAGAAAGTCACACCAATTGCCACATTGCCGACGGATGAGCTTCCCTTGTTTGTATTTAAGTGTTATTTTCACAGTATTTCCCCAAGTCTATTAGCGGCTCCGTGTAGAAACCCCGGCTCTATCAATCGGCCAGTGACTCACCTCTACGCTCGAGCCACCTCGTGTCTCATACAAGCTTTAACACAATTAGCTAACCGGTGCTAACCGGGCTAACACTTAATCGCTGTATTTCCAAAACTAAATAAAGTGCTTACATCCCCTTCGCATTTATCAACAAGTTGTCCAACATTATATTTAAAACTATGTGACCGCCGCCAGGTTAGTGTTCTTTACACTTTCCAACTCCTTACTTGTTGGGGCTGGATGCGATGCAGCGGATGGCAAAGCTAAACTCGCTATTGTTAGCATGTCGGCATGGCAGCTCCGCGTACATTCAATGTTTTTCTACTCAAATGAGTAAATATACATGTCTAGTATTTAGGCGCAGTTATAAATGATAAAGGTTCACTATGTAATCAAAGATATACGCAAGATACAGAAAAAATAACTTATACTACATTATGTTTATGTCTGGGGAAAAGTAGGTAAACTTAATATAATGTAATCTCAATGAGTTTCATCACTTCGGCTACTGTGAACGTAGTGCATCGAAACATAATCTATTTTAACGAACTTTTCAAATGTAGACGCTTTCTTACCTAACACACTCGGCCACTTGAATGCTTTTATCAACTCCTCGTTACGGTAGTTTAGTGTCTCCGATTCCTTGAAAATCCAGCGTTGTCCCTTTCCAATAAATAAACAAAAGTTGTAAATTAACTGTTTTTTCAGATGTGTCTTTACACGACCTCGCAGACTAATGTGCGTGCTCTTCTCCCCTTTGTGTTAATTTTCTCTCAAATCGAGTTTAATCCGATCGATCCTTCGGTTGGGAGAACTCCCGATTCCTCCCCCTCCAGACATTCACTCACCTTCTTCCTTCCTTGGCCAGGGGGCGCGCTCCCGAGGACCTCTTATGGATAAACATGCGGCGTGCGCGGTCACTGACCCGTCGTGCCCTGCCTGTGACGATATATATATTTTTTTTTTGTTACATTGTTGTAGTACTTCTTCTCGAGATATGATTGGACTTGTTTTATTTGTAGCTTACTTTGACAATAAAGATGGCTGTCGTGAAAACTGATTTGCACCCGCGCGCGCTGTTTGCAAGTGATAGAAGTGTGGAAGTAAAAGGTAAAACAAACGTGAAATATTTGTGAAGGCACCACTACACAAGGTTGACGTGCCAAATACGATGACAATTATTTGCGTAAATTAATTCTTTATTAAACTTCAAAAGTGAGAGGATCTGTCTATTTTGGGGCATACATGGGTTATTCTACAGAATATGTTTAAATTGCTGTCCCACTTTATATACTTCAAAAACAACTGTTTGTTAAAACAAATATATATATATATATATATATATATATAT
>JAODTR010000009.1:949637-975863 GCA_025399935.1 Amblyopsis rosae | reverse complement strand
TTATTATTATTATTATTATTATTATTATTATTATTTTTATTATTATATTTGTTTCTGTTTTATGATCACAGTCCATATAAACATATGGTGTGACATGTGAGGCGTTTTAAATATATTGTTTACAAGGGATACACCTCTTAAAAGCAAATTATGCAATTTTAAACTGATTTTTCAAATTAAAAGTCTCGATGTTCTTCAGTTTAATATTTAAAACGTATTAGTCGATCTCACTCTATTTATCTGTAATATCAACCTCAAATCGGTTTGATGGTCTAACATATTTGGTCGGTAAGTGTGTAAGTGGACGTTTTAAATCATCCTAAACCTTTATATTGTGTGAAACAATGCACATCAAACCGGAAGTGTTGAAGCGGAAGAGGAACGACGTGAGAAAGAGAACAAGAGTGCATTAAATGTGTTGCAATTTTAAGGGCATTTACAGAAATATCTCTTATTGAAAAAAAACACAAACATCATTATAGCGTCAACCGAACAGCAAATCAATATGTTTAACAGACAGACAAGCCTGTGGATGGGTGATGTAAGTAATTCACGTTTTACTTTCGATGTTGTACTGCTTCATTACAGTACGGTACCGTAGCTGTGATGGCGTTCAGACATGATTCAGGTTCAGATTAATTTACATATTAGGCTACATTAGGGTACATATTTGTAGTAATAGTAGTACTAGTTAATAGACCATACGACTATGCTCTGTATTCTGCTTTCTGGGTGTTTGTTTACTGTACATTATTTCCGTGGTTAATAATATGTATGTTTTGTTAGCATGTAGCCAATGCGCTATTTATACTACAGTATAGCTATTACCGGTATCAAACTTATTATTAACACATCTAAAAACACAATATGTAGCAGTGTTCTTATATGCTACACTCAAATCATTGTATTTAGGCAGCTACGTGTAGTTCCGTTTTTGACAAACAGCTACATTTATTTAGTTAAATATACTACATCGGTACTTTATTGAGCGTTATTATTACCCAGGCAGATATTCTTACCCAGGCAGATATGTCATGATTCATTCTATGCATGTGTGTAGTTGGACCCTTACATGACAGAGGACTTCATTAAGCAAGCCTTCAGCAACATGGGAGAAACAGCGTATGGCGTCAAGATCATCACCCACAGGCTAACAGGGTATGGATTAACATACATACTACCAGTCTATGCAATTGTCAAAATGTTTGCACTAAACTTGACTGTAGGTTGAAGTTGTATAAATCATTGAATATCCCACTTTATTGGCCCTAAACACTACACTAGTCGAAATCTCTGGCTACATTTAAGGTATAGTCAGCGACTGTAAGATAATTCATTTTTTTTATATAAGAATACCTAGAATTTCTTCAGTGCACAGACTCCCTGTCTGCTAGCTTTCTGTTCTTTGTGTAAACCGTGACTTTTCAACCATAGATCTCCATTAAAAAAACCTCTAAGTGGCATGTCTCCTCTATATAATGTCTCTGGCTATAAGGACTTTGGCTATACTCTCATGTTCTTTTGCAGGGGTTCGGCAGGCTATTGTTTTGTGGAGATGGCAGATGAAGCAAGCGTTGACCGCTGTGTCCACAGACTTAATGGAAAACTAGTTCCTGGATCAAACCCGGTCAGTTCTCTTATAATACTGCAACATGATTGTCTACATTTTTTATATTCTTATTGTGTTCCTCATATTTAATATTGTTATTTCTGCAACTTTTAATATACTATTTTCTACAATTTTTATTTGGTCACTATTAAATGCCACCTTCTATTTCTCTTATCCATTGTGAGGTGTTGTATCTGGTAGCATTTCTTTGTGTCTGTGATTATCGGTTGAATTAATAGTGGATAGCAGAGCTAGCATCACTAGTCTTGGCCCGCCCACCTTGGTTTGATGGAGAGGACCGTTACAGTAGCAGGGGCTCAAAAGTCTATGTGATGGCAAGTTCTACTTGCTACATTGTGGGCTACTGGGCATATCACACCAGCATATACTGTTCTGTCATATATTTCCATGTGGTAGATGATGACTTTGATTAGATGTTAAGCAAAAACAAACACTGCATATGTAAGCAGTTATATCAAGAAAGATGATTGTCTTATTCCCCTGCCATTGCAATAGACGCAGGTGTTTTTTGTGGGCCTGGTTGTGGGAATATAAAGGAAAACCCTAATGAAAACATATTCTGAAAGCAGCAATGGCTATATTAGGGAGTTTTGACCACCTGCTACTGTGGTTTAAGATATTACTGGGTCTGTGAGCCAGCCAAGCTACTGAGCTCCTCTGTTTGTCTGCCCATACATGCTGCTGAAGGTGGCTATGAGGCTGCTTGTATGTGAATGTACTTTGTTTGAAGCTGGTGAATAGAGTCTCTGGTAGGAACTAACTGAGGAATGGTCTAAAGGCTGGTCTGGGTGGTGGAGGTATGTAAAACCAAATAACCGTAATAACTCCACTCTCTTTATTTCCCAGCAATATCAGTGCTATACTACACGTCTTTGGTGGTGGTGAAGTTGACTTAATGGCTTAATTTCTTTTCTCCTCCTGTGCAGCCCCGGAAGTTTAAGCTAAACTATGCAACCTACGGGAAGCGACCGGAGGCAGGGTACGTCTCAATTTCCATGGATTACATGTGGCTAATTGCTAACTTGTGTGTTTTATTACAAGTTTTTTTTTATTTTTCTCCTGGTTATTACAATTTTACAATTAAAGTGAGAAGAACAATAACATGTTACTTCAAAGGCATTTTGAGGAACTAGTTAAAAGTGGCAAATAAAACAAGAAATTGGGTATCAGTCCATGAATGAATGTATTAACAGCCACCCATCTCCACTCCATCTTAGGCCAGAGTTCTCAGTGTTTGTGGGTGACCTGTCCTCTGATGTGGACGACTATCAGCTGCACCAAGTCTTTAAGAAGTACCCTTCGTGCAAGGGGGCTAAAGTAGTCACTGACCAGTATGGAAACACCAGGTAGGCTTATTCTCAACAGGGTGGTATAAGCGTAAGGCTTCTAAACCGTTGACTTGATGTAGTGTGCGTGTATATACTGCTCTGGGTCACCAAGCTGCTGATGTCCATGGAGGGTAGTTCGCTCAATTTTCTTTCTTTTATTTAGTTATCCAGCAACTGAAGAAATGTTTTCTTGCCGTCTTATCCTAAAATTATTGTTTTCCCCATATAGGCTAAGCAAGAGCACCTCACAATTCAAGTGATGCTACCTCATATTAAAAGTAAAAAAACAAGTTTCAGTTCTACATAATAATACTCATCATATTCTGTTCCTCATTATATAAGTGGCTATTTGGTGCCGAGTGTGGCGAGAGCACGTTGTCGTGGAAGCAAGATGTCAATGTTGTGTCATCCGCAGAGGCTATGGCTTTGTCAAGTTCGGGGACGAGAGTGAGCAGAAGAAGTCTATTGAGGAGTGCCAAGGGACGATGCTCGGGGGCAAGCCATTGAGACTCAGCATCGCCGTGGCAAAGAGGTAGGAGATGTTCCAAGGCATTCCACTATAGGTACAGAGCTTTTTGTTATCACTGTGTGTTACTGAAAGTATTAAACCCTCTAAACCCAAGATCCACGGCCCCCTAACGATCACATAAACAACGTAATCAAGAAATAGCTATTATTTTTCATTCTCATTTAAAGGGTTAAACGCTGTTAGCGCTGCACAGTGGAGTCGCGAGCAGCGTGATTCTTTAAATGCATTCAAGAGAATGGCGAAGGAGCGGAGCTACACTAGTAGAAAATCAAACGACTGCTAGGCTGACCATATGTTCTCTTTTCCCCGGACATGTCCTCTTTTTTGGATCATAACAATTTGTCGACTTCACTTCTCCAGCATTGGCATAAACAAAAAGTGAATTGACAGATTAATTAAACAAAACATTTCCGTGTTTACTTCTCGTCAGAATTCGTAGGTAGCCGAATGCGTGACCTGCAAAACTGTCAGTGTCTGTCAATAAAGGTGGGATCTAGAATCCCACATAAACTGAAGCCCAAGAGTTTGTCAGATAAATGATGTACTATTTATTGAGACTAGGTAAAACCACTGCAATGTGAGTTTTTGTATTTCACACCACGAAGCATCACAAAAAATGTCAAGCGCTGCACTAGCCTACAGAAGTGATTGTTAATGCCGTGATAGAAATGCATTCATAACACATGCTGTTTCGTCTACCTATCGTAGCAGCACTTTAATGTGAAAGTGATGGGAAGAGAGGGAGGGGAGGAGAGAGAGGCGCAGCAGTATGTCTTATGTCAGCAACACACGTGTTATTTATTAAATATCATCGTGGTCAGAAAAATGATAAAGGTTATTTCCACATATCGCACGATAAGGCGATATAGTAATTATCGCGACAGGCCTATTTGTGACTATACTTTTAAGTTTAAGATAATACTTTTAATTGTTGTGACATAAAACACTTGATAGCTATTGCAGATATGCTTTTAAAAGCCATAATATAAGGGAACTTTCAAACCTGGCTCATTTGGAGCAGTTAAATCGCCATATGAACACAGCAATTCTGTTTCGTAACAAATCAAGCGGGCCGAGACCGCTTGGAGGGGATGGTCTTGGCACATTTGCAATGGTACTCTAGAGCGGTTTGTTTTCCGTGAGAAGGCAATCAGCCCAGTGAAGCGGGACAACATGTTCGCTCGCATGTGAAAGTTTGTAGGTAATACTTAAAAAAAAAATTGTATAGAAAAGTGACTTTCAAAACATTCTCGCGTGAAAGCCACTCACAACACGGTGTTACCATGGTGTTAGGGCCCAGTTCTGTTCTTTAAATATTGCTGTGTGAACACCAAACAAACCCATGGACTTTGAAAATGAAAATTTGTATCAATTCAGACCCTGATCCGGAACAGCACAAAGGAACCATAGGCGTGAAAGCACCTTCAAAGTAGTGAATTGTCAAAAGACCCTTAGGGTCGAGACAGTTAATGGCCGCCTTCTGTTCATCTCCAACACTGACATGTCATTTCTATTTAATTTTGCAGCCAAAAGATGCCCACCTACCAGAGCCAGAGTTATGGCAGCTACAATCAACAGCAGCCTAGTTACTATGGCAGCCAGACGGGCGGAGGGCCAGGCAGTTATTACTCCCAGTGGGGTGGCTATGACCAGTATGGTGGCTACAACAGCACTGGTTATAACAGCACTGGCTACAACAGCGGCTATAACTATAACTATGGCTCGTACGGCTACCCCCCTCCTGGGCACATGATGGGACCCCCTCCACCTGTGGGAATGCCACCAACAACTGACATGTCAGGGGCTGTGGAGGTGAGCAACATAACTTTGCACTAGGGCTGGCCCAAACACCATTTGACAGGCTTCAAATTCTTGATGGTCTTTCCGGACGAGCACAATTTAAAAACACTCACCGTTCATTCATGTTTCATGTTAAAAGCCACCACCAGTAACGGTACTCATAGTCCCACCGATCAATAACAATCTTGTTACATTGGCAAGCGTCCAGACAATTTAGTAAAATATATATAGTCCAAAACACATTACAATAATAAATACTGCACGCCCTGCTGCTGCATTCATTTTATATTAGCCGGCAGACCTAAAATTCCGCTCATAGCTTAAGTGAGCACACATGTAAGTATAGCCATACGCTCACAATGGCTTATTTTGATTGACACGTCATTTGATTTGATTCCAATTCCACCTGTCCAAAGCATATATTAGTCCATAAGAGTGTGTTAAATGAATAGCCTTCTTGCAGACAGAGCCAATTGCACAAATTGTGTTAATGACAGTGTAATGCAGGCAATGCCATTTGTGAATGTGGGTTTATACGGAGAAAGTAAGGATTAATGGGAGAACGTGCATGCATAATGTAATAAAAAAAAAAAATGCTCAAATCCCAATATTTATAATCGAATGCATTACCAGTGAACGAATAGTCAAGTATTTAGGGCCAGCCCTACTTTGCACACGTTTAAACCTGTTTTAATTAACTTGTCCACTAGACAACAGAAATATGCTAGGTAAATAAATTGTAGATTGTTGTAATGCTTTTTCCAATTTGTAACAATTGGTAAATTCTCTACTCCTTTAGCAAAGCCTTAACGACACTGAAGATTTAGAGGATGAAAACGGAGAAGGCAAGATCTTTTTTATAAATATATATATGCACGGACGCGCGCACACACACACATAGTCATGTAAAAAGTAATGTACTTTTTATTCTGTGGTTTTACATGCCAGGACAATATAACAATAATCTGTTCCCTAGCAGGTCTAAATATTTGGTAACTACAACCTCAGATGAACAACACCACATGGCCTATTACACTGTGTCATGATACAGCCAATATCATGATGTTATATTTAGATTTTGGTCAGATATGACTATTGAAACTGGCCAGGGTTATGATTTAGGTTAGGTCCAGGTTTGGTCCTGTACATGAATGCAAAAACCTGTTAATGACGAGTGCTAACATGATATGAAATTAGGTTGATTCAAACACAAGCTTCATAACAGAGATTGTCTGCTATGCTTGGGTTAGCATGCTCTGCAAAATCATACACAAATCACAAAGTATGCAGTCGTCTCCACATTAACTTGACTGCAACACAATGACTCACTGCCACGTTTGTTTAATGGAAGGAAAAGACAGGCAGGCAGAACAGTCATGTAACACTACGGCAAGCCAATTGGACATTCATTGATGAGACTAGACAAAAGTATTCCACAGGCTTAATTCATAATATATAATGACTGGGTCTGATGTCCCTTCAGAGCCCATCCCTGAAGTAGACGTGGAGCGCTGCAACAGAGACTTCATGCAGCGCAGTGAGGAGCTATATGATGCCATGATGGACTGTCACTGGCTGCCCCCGGAATCCATCACCTCCCCCATTCCCTCACCCTCCTGATAGGGCCATTTCCAGACATTATTGGTTTATCTCTGTAAACCCACTTCTTCATACAAGGAGAGTTTGGTGGAAGACATTTATTTTACCTGTTTTTCTCAACTCCGTCTGCTGAGCGTCATTTCATTTTCTTTTTAATTAATTGAATGACTGACTGACTGTAATGACTTGGTATTCAGGCTTATTATAGGTCACTTAAATTGTATGGTTGAACCCTTGTACATTGTGTTTCTTATTAGTATACGAAGAAGATATTCCTTCTATTTATGTAGCACAGAACAGTGCAGAGGTCAAGTGGCATAGATTTATTCTATACTCCTAAGCTACTTTCAGAGAAAAGAAACCTTTCACAATTGGCAATTGTTATCTACTACATTTTGTAATTATTGCTCTACATATTGAGCCATGTTAAGGTGTAAAGGATAAAATTGCAGCAATTGGCTGACCTTATTTAACAATTATGCCTGTTATCTGTTGCGTTTTTTAGGTTTCCCAGGCCTTCCATGTAACATGGCCCTAAACAGTCACAGAATATTGCCTTTTTATTTACCATGTCTAAATTCTAGGCTGAGTTGTAGATTAATTTGGTTGTAGATACAAGATTTCCACGTTTTCTTTTTTCTTTCTTTTTTTATGGTCAGATTTCATGTCTTTCTGGTGTATAGGTATAAAAGAACAAAGGTTATAGAAACATCAATTACGTAGTGCTGAAGATATACTGGGACTTCATCAACATATCCTTGTAATTCTTTGCTTTCTCAATGCAGGACAATTACTTTTTATATATATAATAAATCAATTCTACCAAGGCAATGCCCTTTGCAACATTTCATACTGTATGCTAGTCAGATTGGCATTTTCCATTTCACTGTCAGATTTCAAGGCATGAACTTTGTTGACCGCTGATGACTTGCTTTCCAAATAAAATAGACTTACAGGGACGTTTTGTCCAACTGTACAGTAGCATTCCCCCAAAACACGAATGTCACCCCGACATGCAGACTGCCTGGATTTGCTTGGAAACTGCAGGCAGCAGAGCGGGCTGTGAATGGGGACAGTCGCATGCTATGGGAGGGATTGGTCACAATCTCATGTTTGTTATTATGTGAGGGAGGGGTTGGTAACATTCTCATGTTTGAAACCAAAACAATGCTGTTTCTGTAATTTCCTGCGCTGGCCACAAAATAACTTCAGATTACCTTGATTGAAGAGAAAATATTATCTATTCAGAGTATGCACATACACTGTTTTCTGAGGATATTTTGCCATGATTGCCATATACTATATAGGCAATATTTATATTTACTGTTACATAATTTCTGAGGATAAAAGTGAAGTAGGCATGCAAAACAATGACATTAATGAAATTATTATTAAGGCTGAATGGGCCTTATGAGGCTTGAGGATGAGGCTTAATCAGACATTTTGGAAGACCATTATTGATTTGATTGATTTGCAAAATGCAGTTTTGTCCATTAGGTATGTAAAAGAAAAATCTGCATCAATGAATTATCTATCATATGATCATTTTATAATTACTGCCTTGTGTAAGTGCACTTTAAAGCAATGCATTTTCTTAATTCCTTAAATCCAACGGCTGATCATTTGAGATTTATTAATCCAATCAGAAAATCTTGTTTCATTGTGTCTTCAAGTGTTAATTCAACACACATAAAATCACGTTATTGTAGTGCTTGATGTAGAGTAGAATTAGAATTCTGTATTGAAAATCCTAATCAACACAGGCTATGATAATCCAGTTTTTCTCTGGTAAAACGCATCTATAAAGGCCAGAGCTATACACGTGGTTACTGTTGTGTTGCTATTCTTAGCTCAGTCACTGCTGGTCGTGGAGTTGAGCAGCCCCACCCCGGGCCGTCCGGGGCAGTACCATCTGGGGCCCAGCCGGTACCAACCCTGGTATAGGCCCCTCCAGCTAAGGCACCCCAGAGCGCCTCCTATAAGCTGTGTGGGGAACTGTGGGAAGTATGCCAGGAGGCAGAGCAGCAAGAATACCCAGAGCATCAACAAGATAACGCAGAACAAGAAAAGGATTCTGAGCGGAGCTCCTGAGACCCCGCCCAGACTCAGGTACGGGCCAAAGACGGCGGTTTCCTCCGCCAACAGCAGGCAGCAGAGACAGAGGAGGAATACGTCCTCAGAAACCCCATATCCCCTCCACACCATCCCCGCCCCCAGGCACTCTGACTTGCTCTCCCCTTCCCTGAGGAGCAGGAGAGGCTGCCCGCCAGCCAAGGCATCTGCCTGGCCTCCGTCCGGCAGGGCGGCTAGCTGTTCGTAGCAGCTCCCCGTGGTGTTCTCCAGAAGGTCCAGGAGTCTGCGGAAGCCGAGCCACAGTCCGCCTGCCACCCCCAGACGGGAGAGGTGGCGGAGGGCTAGGACGAAGGAGCGGCGGACGGAAAATGATAGGAGGAACACGAAGGAGCCAACGAACACACACGTCCAGCCCCATCCAGAACGAAGGAACATTCTGGAAGGAAGAGTACAGTAGTGAACAAATTATAAGAAGAAAGGATGATTAAAAAGGAATCCTATTTTCACAAACTGATTTGAGATGTCACGTGCCAGTAATATTACTGTAATGTAACCTAACATTACTTATTTATTGAATTTCATGGTTAAAGGCACTTCAATTTTACAGTTATATAAACTGCAATGTAGCGTACCACTGAAATGACAAACCTGTATTAGCATTGAAATATAGCATCAGTATAAAACTAATGTGAAAAAAAGGGTGCATTTTAAAAGTTATTCCATGAACATGATATTGAACAGTACTGTCTGGCAGGCAAGATGAGTGCTATAGAATGTGATGAATAGATTACAGTCGGCAGTTCAGAACACCAGCAGAAAGGAGAGGAAAGATGTAGGGAATAAGTAGGCACATTGTTAAGATCTGGCTGCAGGGAGATGTGTAATGTCATTAAGATATTCAAACGTATCTAAAGAGATAAACCATTAATTATAATTTAATACTTTTCCAAAACTAGAAATGGTGAACGTATATATTATTAAAGATGTAAAGGTTTATGACAATGTCACACTAAGTAGACACTAGACAGTATAAGTAGTCTATAACACTAATATGAGTTGGACAACCTACAAGGAAGTGAACAGGTAGTGGTCTCACCTGTAGAGGAAGTGGGTCCTCTTGGCAAATATGCTGTACTGGGAGACCCAGAGGCTCAGGGCGGGCCCGAACACCACCATAGCAGACAGCAACAAGTGGAAGTGCCGTCGAAAGGAGGCATTGCCTAGGAGCCGAGCCGCTAGGTCGGTCAAGACCACAAGTATCGTGTCCAGGAACATCTGGAAACCAGAGCCACAGCTGTCCCGGATCTGAATTGAAATTGTGTTTTTCGATGGACACTATGTGTTATGCGACTGTCAAATCAATATTCATCCACAGACCTCGTGATACAGCTGTAATCCACAGTAGAATGTACTTGACGCAGTTACTGAGTTATAGGGATCGCATCTCCTTAATTATATCATCCAAGAAATAGTTGATTGGATTGGTTGGGAACCCAAATGCCCTGTTGTGATCGATGTGGACCCTCAAATATCTAGTAGAGCACAAGTGTCCGGTAAATCACTCTGCAACTCGTATATAGTGTCTGGCTAGTGCCTGGCTTGAATGCAATGACAGCTGGCTTCAGGCATTCCACAGTTTTAAGTCTTTACAAGTGTGCAAAATCCAAAAGCTTTACTCCCGGTTCCTCATGCAATGCAGCTGGTTTCAATATAGGGTTTTAGCAGGTTTTAGTTGTTTAGCAATTTAGCAATGCCTATTACTATTATCGTGTTTATATAAAGTTACGCAGTTTCATAACTTTACGCAAAGCGTTTCAGTCCACCTCAGTCCGAAGCAATCAGTCCCAGGAATTCCGTCTATTTGCTGGTTACTTTTGGCTTAGCACATCCGCAGTATACTTGCCGTACACCTTGGGTATGCTTGGAAATGAAGTATGTACTTCCAGTGTAATCTTTTCGATTGTTACGAATGCAATCGACAAACAGAATATTTGCAGTTGTTCTACAAGCTCAGCATGTGAGAAGCCATGTGCGTTCTTGCAGTTGTGCAATTACGAATCCAGGTTGCATGTCCAGTCTTCCGTCTTGTATGACCTTGCTGTCTTGGTGGGTGTCCTCGTATCTCGTGCAGATGGTGGCCAATGGCCACTGCTATACGTCTTCAAGCGAGAGATTGCACTGCCGTTAGAGCACCTGCTGTAATTGCCTCAAGACTCATTTGCCACAGCGTGAAGTTTCCACCCACAACGCAACCCTACTCCTGGTTGTTGGACCTCCTTGCGTCTTCACACACCCACCCAGAAACCCCTTTTCACATCATAAACCAAACTAGTTCTTGCAGCCAACTCTTCCCATCCACTATTTCCTTCTTAATCACACTAACCTTGCCCTGTACTCCTCAGGCGGTATGTTCACTCCCAAACCTCCAAGGTGTGGGTTTGCTTTCAGTGAGAAAGCAAAGGGTGGGAAAAATGTTATGACAGTAATGCCACATAGCTTTGTAAATTGTGTAAATGGTATGGTCAACAAGCTTCAATGGCATTAGTGAAAGACATTACAAAAAGACAAAAGGCTGTTGGAAGGCATGTTTATGTGAACAATGTTGTTTATGTTTAAGCAAAAATGTGTTTTGGCAGTTAAGATATTTAGTATTAGTCAACCATTAAGAATATATACAATATGTGTGTGACTAAATGTCAAGTGTGTGTGTGTGTGTGTGCGTTTATGTATATTAATAGCAATAACCTCTGTAGCATATCCATGTTGAGACTCAGCTGTTGCTGTCAATCAATGGAATGCCCTACAGAAACAGATCATTTTGTTTTGTCTCGTTATCCTTTCCATGTGCTTTTATTGGTGGGAAAGCTTTTAATTATGTTAGCAAACTCCACGCAAGACAATGTTGTTCAAGAGACTTCCAGGTATGGAATGACACCTTAGAGGCAACCAATGTAATGTATTCATGGCTTGCACAGTATGAACAGCTTAATTTGAAACCATTGAAATATCAACATATACTGGTGGTCACATAAACACATGTAGTGTAATGACCTTCCAATAGACACAGCAAACCACATAATAAAATGGATTATTCATTCTTGTAAATTACATGGAAGATAGGGCTCTACCCTTAAGCTCTATCACTATCAGATTCTATTCATTGACCTGGTTTAACATATCCCTGCTCATTCCAGCTGCATACCACAAAGCTGGGAAGTGACATTTTTAAAGGGTTGTTGCCAAACATTGTTTGTTGCGGAAACCGTGAATTTGCAGCAACAAAGTGGTCTAGTCATATAGTGACAAGCCTACACAAATGAGGGGAATGAGCACATCTACTGGCCTCCTATATGCAAAGAAGTCATCTAATTTCTGCAGTCAACAAGGAACCTGAAATAAATTCAGATTTTATAGCAAAATTTAGTTTTGTGTTAAAATAAAAACAAATATGTTTGAGAGAAACTGGAAAAAACAAAACCTTTACTAATATTCACAGTAGGCCTTTCATGAATATGCATTTGAATCCAGGAAATATAAGTTCTTTATTGGATATCTAAAATCATCAACACATAACATTAACATTACATTTTATATGAAAAGTGTAGTAAAATGAAGCCAAATACTTTTGTTGTATCAAATGCAATATTAACTGTATTTAAAATGGGTAGTTTTACTGAAATATTTTTTCTCTGCAATAACTTCTATGTTAATCTTTAATTTTGCATGCATACATAAAAATGGAACAAGTGACATAGGATATACAGCATTGATTTAGATGGGCTTTAATAATCTTCTAATGAATAATTAATTCCCATTTTCCTGTAGCTCCTTTATAATCAATTTGGGCAGATACGTTACTGTCACCATCTGGCTCAACAGTGGCACTGCACGTTGCACCGCATGATTCATTACTGCCACCATGTGGCTCAAAAGTAGCATGACAACAATATTGGCCACAGGATGTCTAGTATCTTGCAGAAGAAAATATATAATTTGTTTTGATATATTATTTTTTACAGTATACCAATATGCTATAAAATATGCTATAGTGCAGTTATATTCATCTCTGATTCTTATGACTCACTGCCTTGTATGTTAGATGTCTCCCTGTTTCAACACACCTAATTCAAATGGCATCAAGCTCTGCCGTAGCCTGATAACGACCCATTCATTTGAATCAGGTGTGTTGGAGCAGGGAGACATGCAGGGTATATGTATATGCTACCCTTGGGACCAGGGTTGAATACCACTGATGTAGTGTTTGAAAGTAATGAATTGGTATTTACCCATTAATATAACAGTAACCGCAAATATACTATTTGCACACAAATACTTTTTTTTTTGTACTTCAAGAGAATTGTAAATGATTGTTTAGACTACATCAATGCCATGTCACAATGATACACAGGCAATTAATCTGATAGATTCATGACACTGAATGACATAATTGAAATAGTACAGTATGTTACCAGACGATACCAGGCAGGCTTACCACCTAGGAATATATAGCCAAACCAATATGACGAAAATCCTATATGGCTCCATGTGGTGTTATTATTTATTATTTGCATTGTAACATTTGCACATGAATATAAAATGCATGTATGAAAATACGTGAGCTGGCACAAAATCATATTCTAAAGGAAATCAACTTTAAACATAAAAATTAAGACCTGCTTTATTTTCGTTCTTTTTTCTTTAGTAGTATACCACTAGCCTTGTGAAACCATATACCACTATCCTTTTGAGACCATGCTGATCTTGCGAGCTGGAAACTGAACCATACGACATACGCTGATGTCGTTATCTTGTAAAAATTAAAAAAAAAAGATAAGATAGTCACTGATTGGTTGCTTGTTTTCTAAATAAATGTTTTTGCATTGAGGGGTTTCATGAAATTTAAGCTTGTGAGGTCAGACCTCACATCATCCAGTAACAAATATAGTAGGCCTTTAGCCTACTGACAAATGATGGGTTTTGGGTGGCATGCACAAAAAAGACAAAAAAAACAAAACAATACAATACCCTTGAAGTATTGTGCAACCCTCTTCAATACATATTGTGGTATTCATTAAATGAACCAGGTTTCTGAGCCACCTGCCCCCCTCCCTATAGCATTACGGCCCTCCATTAAAAGGCATGGCGTGGCATCCGGGCTATCAGAGGAATAGTCAGCTGTGGGACTTTACAGCTAATCCACCACTAAACTATCAACTGATGACACAAACAGCTGCCCTGCCCAATCTGGCCTGCCAAAACGGTTTTCCTCTGTTCTATCCGCCAGTTAAAAATGTTCCAAAGCAGAGTGCCAGACGAAGAGGGCATGCATGCTCCCAATCGGAGCCTCGTTTTCATTCCCACTAGAGGCAGGGACAAGGAACAGGGATGCAGCCTTGGTATAACATTAGGCTGAAGGTGAACCAAGGAAACACTATTATTTGTTACTGATGAACAATTCCATAGAATATGAAACCTTAGCCACAGTTTAGAAATGGATGTATTCTTGGTAAAAACCTAAAAATAAAAAGTTACAATAAACAATATAAGGCAGCTATTGGTGTACCAGTTGACCATCCAAGGAATGAAGAGCACTACCTATTTTATCTGTTGGCTCTATGTGTGTCAGTCATTGCGGCTATTCTAAACCCCATGATCACATCTGTGGTGTGTATGGTTGTTGTACCAGTAAAGGCCCTTATCTCCTTGGCTATTATAAGAATATAAATGCCACTGATAAGTGTGGCAAGTAAACAGAGGGGTCCAGCTGAATGTATCAAGGAATTCATTGGTTCAGGTGGTGGTGATCATGTTGTTTAGCTCTTTAACTTGTAAAAGCGTACTATTAATGATGCCCGGGACAAGCCTTTGACTTCAGTTGTGTGTAGTTGTATGAGAACCACACTATATGAGATGTGCTCTATTTGTTTACAGTTTTAAGGTACACTTGAGATAGCTGTACACAGTCTGCAGAATCTGTAGGCCTACATACATTTAAAATTATACAGAGGAATCAAAAAAGTATGCGTCAAGGAGCATTATCGGCTCTCCATCAATGATATTAAATAAATAACAAAATATATTTACATATATATTTACACCTCATAATTGCCATATAGATTTCCTGCTGTATTCCATGTACTCTTTGTATTCCAGCCATAGTGCTACGTGCAACAGGTCATGACTAGTGCTGTCAACAGCAGTGCTGGATGCCAGGATGCCATGTACAGGCCATGTAGGTCATGTCTGGCTGTGCTAAGCATGCCATAACAATAGAAATGTTGATTTATAGTTTCCATCAACATTTAGTGGATGAGCCATGGTACAATTTGAAAAGGTTACAAAATAAAAATGGGATACATTTCCCCACAAAGTGTAAGATATAGAGTATGGTTAGCCAATCACACCCATTGCATAAATGCATTGCATAAATAATATATTATTCGTTCAAAGACAATTGAAATGTTCACTAGCTCATACATCATATTTATATTAAACAATGTTTCACAACAATACATTATGGGAGAAAATATTTATTTACGTAGAGATTTCACATACATTAGCAAGATTTCTTTTATGTTAACAAATAGAACTAACAGGCTTTGTGAATCTGAATGCATTTCTTTTCATTCACAACCATTATTAATGTACAACCATGACAGGGCGCATGTCTCAGATCAGTCTCGGGTGACCTCATTGTCCAATCTGGTCACCTCATTCTCCCAGAATGCCTCCTGCTTAACAAAGGATGGTAGTTAAACTGTATAATTCTAACCAGCAGACAAAACTATTTATTATCAGTGTTGGGCAAGTTACTCAAGAAATGTAATAAATTACTATTACTTCTTCAAAAAGTAATAGTTACTTTACTTATTAATGGGTATTAAGTAATTAGTTACGATACTCGTTATATTACTATATTATGTTCACAATCACTACCCTGCCTCGCCCCTTCTGAAAAATGCTAACCTGTTTAGCCAGCTGATTTTTTAATTTAATCCTCTTTATTGGAACAATAATTAACCTTAGGAGTCAACAAAGTGAAAACATTGCAGCCTCTCAAAACAGTTCAATAAGACAATCCTAAATTGAACATACTTACCGCCAGTTACGATGGCAAGCAATTATAGCTACTGTATAGTCACAGGTTACGTTTTTATAATCGTAATTACAGTTAATAGTTACCAGACAAAAATTATAATCAGTAGTTTATTGGATTACCTATATATAGTAACAGAATCTGAGTACGTTCCATTACTTTTAGATTATTTCACGCCTTAACATTGTTCTACTACTACTTTATCTTTGTATTTTTGGGGCCCTGTTGCTCAGAGGGTCAGATAATAGTATAACTGACGTTAAGGAAAAGTCATTAAGATACCAGCTAATTATTCTTCTGCAAACATCCCTTTAAAATCTGAAAGTAGTCCTATAAATAATCATCACATTTAAAAAAAATACCAGTAATCTGATTACAATATATTATCTGATAATGTAATGGATTACAGTTACCATATATCAATTACTGATTACATGCAATCAGTTACTTCCCAACCCTGGTCAAAGCAGGGCTACAGTTTCAGACAGGAGATTCCTGGCACAGGCCCTAAAAAGTCACATTATTTGGACGTTTACAGATAGACGGCAAGGAGGGCAGCCAGACATCACAAGTCATGAGTGCTACTGATTAGCACACTGTGTGTGTGTGTGTGTGTGTGTGTGTGGTAGGAAACACAGATACATGTGCATAGTGCATCTGTTTGTATGCCTGTGTTTGTGTGTGTGTGTTGGGGGTCAGGGTAGTGCCCTTGGCCTTTTATGGCAGGATAATCAGGGGTTATAAATTTGATCCCTGACTTCACAGGTCTAGCAGCAGATCTCTCTTCACCTGGACTTAGTGTAAGTCTGCAAAACATACAGGTGGGTAAAGCATTGGTCCTCTACACTTTTAATTTAAAGGTAATGGGGAGAAATTAAAATGCAATACAATAGAGACTTCTGTGTCTGTATGACAGCAATACTTGTGTGTTGCATTGCTTGTGATGTGTTACTCTTTCAATATGTTTAGACTAGACTAGAACAAACTTGGTTAAATACAAGTTAAACTAAGCAAGCAAGCTATCTCTGCTATGACTAAGCTGAAAGAGATTCATGATCTGGATTTTTCATGTTGCTCATCCAGGTGAATTTCTGAACACACACTCCATTGAACTCTGAACTCTAATCTGATCTGAACACATTGGTAAATCCTTAATTTTTCCTCTTTTTATGGAGAAAATAATTAAAATTTTTGTATTTTGTCTGTTTGCAGATAAATCAATAAAATAATTGTTAAAAACATGTTTTAAATACAGATTTCATAATGATAAAAGATAACTGGTAAAGTAGTAAAACAGATTTTTGGATGCTAACAATCCATCAAGCCTCCAGCAAGTCCTGAACATCTGTGTCTGTATAACGATCAGCGCAGCCATGGGCGATGCAGAAATGTCTGTGTTTGGGGAGGCTACCCCATACCTGAGGAAGTCAGACAAGGAACGCATGGAGGCTTCCACACGTCCTTTTGACATGAAGAAGGAATGTTTTGTTCCTGACCCGGTGGAGGAGTTTGTGAAGGCAAGCGTCACCACCCGTGAGGGCGACATGGTCACCGTGGAGACACAGCATGGGAAGGTTGGTGGTTACAGTTAACGCTTCATACATGGGGCTCTTGGCATTCATCACAAGAGCTGCTAACACAATTAACATACTTTAATATTAACATACTAGGGTCAGCCTGAATATACAGCTTTCTAATTAGGTACTATAGGTTGTGGGTATATGTTTTATACACTGCTGAAGCTCATAAATATAGTAGGAAATGTCAGCTAAATGTATTTGACCTACTGTTATAGCTGTTTTTCTCTACTCCATTGTAAAAAGAAATTATTGCTTGCATCAATTCTGAGTTGAAATTCCCAATCCACCAGAATCCCAGCTCATTCAAATAGGAGCACCACTTATTTTATAACAGTACAAGATTACATTCCTTGTGTGGGTTCAGGTGTTAATCCAAGTGTAAATCTGTGGGAGTTCAAGACAGCATACTTGAGAGTGTAAATGTGACCCCACGTGAACGCATGCACAAACAATAATGCAATTAAAGGGTGTCTGGTCTGTACAATAGACGAATGAGTGATGAAACGTGGTATTGAAGTCATGCAGCTAAAAAAATCTCGAGGCTGCTTTGGAATGTTGGTGACGCAATGTTGACGATGTCAACACGGTAACACATGCATGTCACACAAATTTAGCACCCATTGTCATTGTTTATATATTGCACACATGAATTACCTGTTTACCTTGGAGCACAGATACCTAAAAGCTTGAATTCCTAATTATACCTTATTTTTACCCAGACTCTGACCTTCAAAGACTCTCAGATTGTGCAACAGAATCCTCCAAAGTTTGACAAGCTCGAAGACATGGCCATGCTAACCTTCCTTCATGAGCCCGCTGTGCTGTTTAACCTCAAAGAGCGTTACGCAGCATGGATGATCTATGTGAGTGTAATGCTGTAAATAGGTATCCAGCAAGCATTAAAGGCAGGGTTAACCATTCTCCAGAACACTTTCTAATCACAATAAACTGCCTCAGAATCTCCGCCCTACACATTCAAACAGATTAGAATGCCTAGGGCTTTGTTTGTGTTCCTCTATATGGCGCCAGGGCTGTACCAGATTATTTTTTCAGCATGCACAGAGAAAAATAAGACGGTGGAATGAAAGAAGATATATGGTGAATTTGACAAAAACGTGTATTAGTTTACAATCACAGACTATGGGCCCTATTTTACATCTGGCGCAAAGCGGGAACGCAAAGAGGGAAGTGCCTTTGCTAGTTTCAGACCCACGCAGTTGTCATTTTCTCATCCAGCGCCCGTTGTGTAAATAGCTTATAGACAGAATGCACTTGGTCTAAACGTGAGGGGTGGTCTAGTGCCTTGCTGGCGAAGTGATTGCGCCATCGACCATCGAAAACCCGGTCTAAAGTTAATGGCGCAGCGCATTATCAAGATAGTATCACCTACGGCAGGTGCACAAGGCAAGTACATTCTGCTATAGACATAAAGGGATGTGCAGGAGCGCACAAACATGTAAAGGATTACAATTTTAAAAATATATAAACTGGGAACTTGGTGGAATATTCCTGTTGCCTAGATGGTCTGCTCCAGCTCTTTCACAAACCTGCCAGTATAATAGCAGTCTGCCAAGGTGAAAGCGAGCCTGGATTTTTAAAGGGAATGGAAGATGAGACTTTGATTGGTTTATTGTATGTACCACCCAAAACACACCCATGAATAATAAAGCGAGGAAGTACAACCCTTTTTAAACCATGCGCCTGAAACGCCAACCTTTAATCTTCCGTTGTAATATTAACAGTGGATTTGGACACGCCCTAAATGCAGTTTGCGCCTTGACCTTCAGACTGTGCACATAGATGGTTAAAATAGGGCCCTGTACGTTTAAGGCCACAAGTTTAATGAGCTATTTTGGTCTACAATTGTTGTGCTTCAGACCTACTCTGGGCTGTTCTGTGTGACTGTGAACCCTTACAAATGGCTGCCAGTCTACAACCAAGAGGTGGTTGTTGCCTACAGAGGAAAGAAGAGGAGTGAAGCTCCTCCTCATATCTTCTCCATCTCTGACAATGCCTACCAGTACATGTTGGCAGGTACAAACTAATGCTAAATATTCAAATGTTACAATTGACTGTGATATCTGTATTAGTCAGATCACTAACCAAAGCATTTGAAATTTAGTCTGAAAATAAGACGTGAAAGCACAGAATTTTGATAATAATAATTCATCTTTATTTTTAGACCGTGAAAACCAGTCAATTCTGATCACGTACGTATATTATTCCTTTTACTTAATGAAATTATAATGACCATGTAAATAAAAAATGTTTTTTTTACATGTAACTGATGTTGCAACTTTAGTGGAGAATCTGGTGCAGGAAAGACCGTAAACACAAAGAGGGTGATCCAGTACTTTGCCAGTATAGCAGCTGCAGGTGGAAAAAAAGACCCAAATGCCAAAGACAAGGTATTTCTCATACTTCCCTATCATAGTACTCTAAAAGTAAGTAATCTAATCTGCACTCCTTGTTTAAGTTTGATTCAGTATTGTATTGGCATATTAGCTGGAAAAAATGTTTGATATATTTTATATGAATATTTTATATTATGATTAAATTATACGCATTGTTACTATAATTATTGTATAATCTAGTAAATTAAGATTTCACACTGTTTGTTTTACACAGGGTACTCTGGAGGATCAAATCATCCAGGCTAACCCTGCTCTGGAGGCGTTTGGCAATGCTAAGACCATCAGGAATGACAACTCCTCTAGATTTGTATGCTTTTCATTTTTCTGGAAGAAAACCTGTTTTAATACAGTTCTATATTACTGTATATTGTTCACCAATATACAGTAAAACTATCAACAACAAAAAAAAATCTAATCTAACAATACTTTACTTTTAGGGTAAATTCATCAGGATTCATTTTGACACTAGAGGGAAGTTAGCCTCAGCTGATATTGAAACATGTAAGAATAAACCACAGATATTTGTCACCTTAATTAAATGCATCTAAAAACCAAGACCATATTTCTATACTCCTGTTTGTGTATTCTTGGCAGACCTTTTGGAGAAGTCTCGTGTGACCTTCCAGCTGAAGGCTGAAAGAGATTATCACATCTTCTACCAGATACTATCCAACAAGAAGCCTGAAATTCTAGGTAGATACCATAGTAGTGTAAGGTATAGATCATCTTTAGTTTAAGATAATCACAGAGAAAAACTCATTATCACAACATGGACACATGTGGACTCAGAAAATAGCATAACATAATAACAAGGATGAGAAATACATACAGGATCTGCCTGTTAATTCAAATTCAGCTTTAATGTCATTAACACAATGCACAAATGTAATGAAATGAAGGTCAGCGGCTTCAACAAAACAGTTCAGCAAGGGCGGGCATATGGTCATGCAGAGCAGAGAAAAAGTATATTAATAAATATAAAACTAATTACTATAAATTACTCGTGGTATCAAAAACGGCAATCCGTTTCTGGCAGGGGATATCATTTCGGTATGACAAGTGCATCTTTATCAATGAGCAATGTTTCGGTTAAGTAAATCAACGCACAAATTATTTAAGCAGCCTATTTCTAATCGGTTTCTGAACAATCGCCTATATAAATCTAATGTAGTTATTGATGTCCACATCACTCTTGATATGCCTGTCTTGCAGACTCAACTTGTTTATGCTATGGTAGTCTGCAGTTACTGTATAAAAAAATAGATTTACAGATTTGGTCATCTGCAGATGTTGATCAATACATTTTTACAGTACTTACGGTTTGTGTACTGGCGATCAACATCAGTTCCTTGTCTTGCATATTTCGCTGATACTACGTACAGTAGCTGGCCATATCCTCATATGGGCTTTACCAAACAAACTGTGTGCAGAAATCTACGCAACATATGCACGTTTTTCTCATTCGCCTGTTTCCCCCTCTCTTTTTTAGCCAATACCGACCAGGAACAGTCCATTTTGAAAGGCTTACTACTTCTCCGTGTCACATTGACATTGCTAATTCCAAAGACAACTAGATATGCTTTCATAGAATGTGTCCGTTAATGAGTCCTTTTCTGTCCTCCAGAAATGTTGCTGGTGACAAATAATCCCTATGACTACGCCTTCATCTCTCAAGGGGAAACCCAAGTGCCCTCCATCGATGATGCAGATGAACTCCTTGCAACAGATGTCAGGCTTTTGCAAATTCTTATTTTATATGTATTATTGTTACATTTCATTAATCCATGTGCTGCTTATTTTGTATTATATAACATAAAATTAAACATAGTTAATCTAAATTAATTTTAAAAACAAACACTTCAATGAGTAGGACAGTTTAGTTTGACAAATCAGGACATTTTAACATTTGTGTCATTTCACTATATTCCCATTAAATAGAATGCATTTGATGTGCTGGGCTTCACTCAAGAGGAGAAGAACAGTATCTACAAGCTGACTGGTTCCATCATGCACCATGGAAACATGAGGTTTAAGCAGAAGCAGAGAGAGGAGCAGGCAGAGGCTGATGGCACTGAAGGCGAGTTTAGTTCTATTTCTGGTTTGCCTAAATAGCAACTTTGAAAAAAAGTTGATAGCTTTTTTTTTTGAAGGGGAGGGTCTCCAAAATATAGATTACTGTAAGTGAAATTACACCTTTAATAAATATATTCAAATAAGAATACAAGGATGCTTAGCTGAATAATTGTATTTAACAAATACCTAACTCATACCACAAATGTAGGTAACAATTAGCTTTCTACAGGAATTCGGTTTTAACTTAAAATGTTGTCCTAAAACTTCAGATGCTGACAAAGTTGCCTATCTGATGGGCCTCAACTCTGCTGACCTCATCAAGGGTCTCTGTCACCCAAGAGTCAAAGTGGGAAATGAGTGGGTCACCAGGGGACAGAATGTTGACCAGGTATGGCACAGAGTTTATTTTAGGGGTCGACCGATTAATCGTTTTGCCAACGTTATCGTCAGAACTTGGCTCCGATAGTGGCCGGTAGCTGCACAGACTGCACCGGTCAGGTAGTATACATCATCTTGCATTTGCTGCAGGCTCCCTATGTGAAGTCAATGTAATTAATTTATGTTTAAATCAGAATAAAGTTATCTTTAAAACAGCTTTAGTTGTGAATTATGAGGATGATGCGTTTGTTGGCTATAATATGACATTATTAAGGCTTATACGGAAGACGTCTGCTGCCAAACCGAAAGGATGCCATCTGTTTTGCTGTTTAGCAGGCATTGTTGATTGTATTTGGCTAGCTGTTAAATGTAGGTCTATATCACAACTAAGGTCCAATGGTCATATCTAAACAACTGTATAATAAGCCTGACAGATTCACAACCAGATCCAGATGTACGCGACTATTACAAAATACCTGTAAAAGCTGAATGAAGCACTCTATCGTTCCTAATGAATCTCAAATACGAGACCTCAATGCTTCCAAAACAATAGTAGATTTAGTCCATTTTTCTTTTTTATTAGGCAATATAACATTGTTTGTGAAACAAACAATAGTCCTATATTTTTAGCAACATTAGAAATTAAACACATCCGTAATCCGCTATCCGGTTTCATAACAAGCTACAAGATAATAAGCAAACTGGTAGCATATAGCCTAGCCAGCTAACATAAGGTACAGTAAGGTAGCAAGTTGCAGCCTAAGGTAACTTAATTTAGGCTTAGGGTGACCACATTTTCAAACCCCAAAACTGGGACGCTTAAATCTTGCACATTGTACGTTAATGCACGCGCACATTTATGCGTGTACGCGCTCACCAATCCCGGGCAATCCTTTGTTGTTTTCAAAAGAAATGCAACCCATACTGTTCCCCTTACCCTTAAGTGGTAATTTTTTATCTATTAGAATCCCTTCCCGATTACTTAAAATTATCATTAGTTATTGACACAACAAGTTACAACCTTACCTCATATGTGGTGTATCTGGTGGGCGTCTGATTATTAGCAATATACTGTATATTCAGTACCTCACACGCCCTGAGACAGATAATGTGAGAAGAATTTATAATTTCAATTATAAATACATTGAAAGCTTGTACAACTAGAAAAAATAATCACTTGTTATAAAATACCAATGGTTTGACAGACCTATGAATTGTTATTTGATCGGCTATCGGCTTTTTTTTCAGCTACAAACGATCGTCATTATATCTGCCTATACAAATCCACTATCGGTCGACCTGTAGTTAATTTAACATGCAAGTGATACAAGTGAATATATGTATTATTGGCAGGGTTTGGTATGTAACTTTTTTTATGTAATCTGTTAGTTACTAGTTACCAGACAAAAATTGGAATCATTAACGACTTTTTTGGATTACCTAAATTTTGTAACATAAGATTACTTTCCAATATATTTAGATTACTTCACGACTAAACATGGTTCTTTGAAATGCCATCCAAAGTAATTTACTGCATTGGCGCACCAACTCGTTCTATTTTTGTGACCGTTTATGTTGCTCAGGTGATAATATTATAGATTACTTTATTTCAATTATTGATTGACATTATTGAAAGGTTAAGAGAACAGCTGTTTTGTGCATTTTTCTTCTGCAAACTTTCCTTTTAAATTTTAAATTAGTCCTAGAAGTAATCATCTAATTAAAGAAAAATCTTATTCCACTATTTTAGCTGGTAACTGTAATGGATTACAGTTACAGTTTTTTATGAAATCAGTTACATCCCAACCCTGATTATTGGGGAAGATATATCAAAATAACATAATTTATATGTACCTCTGCCACAGGTTAACTATGCTGTCGGAGCTCTGTCCAAAGCTGTTTACGAAAAGATGTTCCTTTGGATGGTGGTGAGGATTAACCAATCTCTGGAGACAAGACAGCCTCGCCAGTACTTCATCGGAGTGCTGGACATTGCTGGGTTTGAGATCTTTGAGGTCAGTTAACTTAGTTATGTGAAAAACATTTTGCCATATGTAACTTTTAATTTGCCATGAATTAAAATAACCTACATTATTCTATTTTTGCAGTTCAACACATTTGAGCAGCTCTGCATCAACTTCACAAATGAAAAACTGCAACAGTTTTTCAACCACCACATGTTTGTGTTGGAGCAAGAAGAATACAAGAAAGAAGGCATTGAATGGACCTTCATAGACTTTGGCATGGATCTTCAGGCCTGTATTGACCTGATTGAAAAGGTGAGGGCTTGGGAACTTGTATCAGTCAATAAAGAAAATATCTGGTTTTATTTCATACTAACTCATCAAGTTTTTCTCAGCCCATGGGTATCATGTCCATCCTTGAAGAGGAGTGCATGTTCCCCAAGGCCAGTGATGCCACCTTTAAAGCAAAGCTTTATGACAACCACCTTGGAAAGTCTGCCAACTTCCAGAAGCCCAGAATTGTCAAGGGGAAACCAGAGGCCCATTTTGCCCTGGTTCACTATGCTGGTACAGTCGATTATAACATCAACAACTGGCTAGTGAAGAACAAAGATCCCCTGAATGAGACCGTTGTGGGATTATACCAGAAGTCAGCCTTAAAGCTGCTATCTATTCTTTTTGCTGGCTACTCTGGAGCAGAGTCAGGTGACTATCTTATTTGGTATTTATATAACAAATATATTTAATTATTCTAAATGTATTATTTATTCCTGCAAGCTATGGCTGAAAATAGCAAGAAGGAAAAGAAGAAGAAGGGATCAACTTTTCAGACAGTGTCAGCTCTTCATAGGGTATGCTTCCATGAAACATATTTCATTTCATGGAACGTCCATGTACATATTTATACATGTACCTATTTATACAATACAAAGACCTTACAATTCACCAAACAACAGGAGAACCTGAACAAGCTGATGACCAACTTGAGGTCTACTCACCCTCACTTTGTACGCTGCATCATCCCCAATGAGACCAAGACTCCTGGGGCCATGGAGAACCCTCTGGTAATGCACCAGCTGCGCTGTAACGGTGTGCTGGAAGGCATCAGGATCTGTAGGAAGGGCTTCCCCAACAGGATCCTCTATGGAGACTTCAGACAGAGGTATGTGCAAAGCCCCAAAAGGGTGCATGCCTCTGTTGTTTTAATATGATTATTAACCTGAAAATGTATGCTTGACTTATCAACATTACAGATACCGCATCCTGAATCCTGCTGCAATTCCTGAAGGCCAGTTCATTGACAGCAGAAAAGGAGCTGAGAAACTGCTTGCTACTCTAGATATTGACCACAACCAATACAGATTTGGACACACCAAGGTATAAAATTAGTGTGAAACATCTAGTATGTCCAATAAATTATGTGATTGCAAGACATATATGGCCTCGATAGTGAGCGCAACATACATGTGAGCACAGCCAGACGGCAGATAATGCACGCTGTGCTATCGCATTTTACGTTGTATGTACTAAACTTGAGACTGATCACGTAATTTGAGCTTGGCACCGCCCTCTAAACTTGGCGTTAACACGGTGAGTAGTCTGGTCTATGCTCCAGACACCCATATCCTTAAATTGCGATGCACAAAAGCAATTTGGAACAGCAGACTCAGAAAAAGAACACAAGTTGTCACGGCTCCCTCTGAGTCTCCTCCCCCTCGTGGCTCGGGCAGGCTTCGGCGCTCGTCATCCCCGAGCTACTAAC
>JAODTR010000009.1:920088-946556 GCA_025399935.1 Amblyopsis rosae | reverse complement strand
ACACCTGTGTTCCATTTATGATTATTGATGTGTGTATGTAGGCCCAGCAGTTTCTGTTTGCTTTGTGAGTTATTGATCTTGCAGCGAAGCACTCTGCCTGTCGTTATCCTGGTCTATGCGTTGTTTCTGAACAGTCCTATTAAAACATACAGTTGTTCTCCTCACCTGGTTCTGCGCCTGACTCCTTCCCCGCCAATTCCCCGTTACACATCCGGTTGTAAATACCGTCTCGGAGGACGGCGAAAAGTTTAAAAAGCTTTTGATGGCATGCCGTTTGCCGTTGCCGGCCACAACTAATTATGCCGTCCTGCTCTCGTCCACTAACATGATATCCGGCTTGCCGTCTGCCATGTTCCATGTGAACACAGCATAATTCACAGACACACATGCATGCATGCATTGCATGCATCTAGTGTACATTAAACACTGAAAAAGGATACGAAGAGTAGAAGTGAAAGCAAAACAGCGATGCAAAAATGTACAGATGCTCTTTGCATGCAATGTATGGATTTGCAGGCTTTTATAAACCATTGCATTTGAAACATCAACAGACATTGTGATTCATTGTGATCTAAAATTAGTTGTTTCCATAGCTGGAGAGTTTTAGGTCAGAAGTGATTCACAACTCTGCAGCTGGTACAGTACAGTCTGAACCTGCTTTGGCCTGTTGGGCTGATATGTGGGTTTTCAGTGATCTCAGTGGGTATGTCTCATGGGAAAACAAATTGTCACCTGTCTTAACACAACAAATCTCCCTTGGCTGTGTCATTGTTTTGCATGATTTATTTGTAGCTTTTTTCTATACACCAGTGAAAATAATTTAGAAATGTACGCAACTTTTAGTAATTTCTTAGTAACTTCAAAATTGTTGTTAACAATTTTCCCTCAATTGCTAACAGCATTTGTCGTAGCTTCTGAAGGGTCACCAAGGGAGACATGTTTGTTTTGAACAAGTTCAAATATCAAACCTATTTGTCCAGGACTGATCCACCTTTAAACTCACCAAGACACTGGTTTGGTACACATTTCCTATACACTCATTGACCTAACAACACAACATTTATTATAATTTTATATTAACCTTAAGTGGAACATTTGCTCTATAGTTTAGCTTATCTGTACATTATTTTTATTGTATAGAACACTTAGTGTATTTATTTTTCTATGTGTAAGATTTTTTATATAATTCAATAGTAATTAAATATAGCAGATTATGATCCACCTGAATTCTTTAGGTTTTGAATCTCAATTTAGCAATGAAGTATGTAAACATTTGTTCAATTGGCTGATGATATAGTTTTGGCTATGGTTGAATTTTAATGAAAAAAATTATTTTAAATTAATTTAGAAAAAGCATAGATTAATTTATTTTGTGAAGCAATATATGTGTTAAGAGGTTTTTTGGGGGGAGAAAAAAACAGTTTTTGTGGACTGTACATAAGTATGCTATACTACTGATAGTGAAATACACAAAAAAACAGGTTTTATGCATGATTAAGCTGATCCCCAGATATGTTAGACAGTTGGTGTTTGTCTGGTGACTAGCAGTGCCTGAACAAAACTTGAACCTACTTTTTGTTATCTGCTTTATCTGCTTTGCGGTCTGAAGAGGAACAATACATGGTTAAACTAAGCTGTGTTACACCACAGCATTTAGTAAATTGCTGGTGTCAGTTTGAGACTACATCGCTCATGTACACTCTCACACATTATTTTTCCTCAATTTTCAAGTATTTTACATTAAAAATATTATAACTTTAAATTTGAGATTTTTAGACTACTTGAAAATTGGCTTAATGTAGGCTAGTCTTGGTTAATGTTATGTATGTAGTTTCACATTTGGGGAAAAAATTATGTATTGAAGGTGCAACATTTTGTTAAAATAATATTTGAGACATTTGTTTGAACGTTATTGCTGACTTAATTTGAGTTTGGTGTTGTACATTTGTATAATTTCTATAATATCGCATTGACAGTTTTAGAAATGTTTTAGAATAAAACTGTATTAATCCCCAAGAGAATGTTAGTACATTTAGACATTTATTTTCATCACTGTAGGTTGTTCAGATTCTGGACAGGTGTGTTCTGATTTCTTGTTACTCTACATATAAATTGTAACTGCACCCCAGCTCTGAGCCTGACTCCACCCACTGCACAACTTTGAAATATGCTAAAACATAGTCAGGGGGGTAGAGGCTGAGAGGGGGACCCCCATTAACATCAACAGCTTTTTATGAGGTGTACTGTCGGAAGCCAGCGGATATAACGTATAGGATCGCGGTTTCCTCCACTATCAAAAAAACATGTTAGTTTAACACTTTCCAGTCAGTGCCATTGACCAGTGACACTGGCCTCTACCTGGAGTTGGTCTCCGGGCACTGCACAGTGGCTGCCCACTGCTCCCTTGAGGGATGGGTTAAATGCAGAGAACACATTTTGCTTTGTATGTGTATGTGACAATAGAAGCACCTTTAGCTTTATAGAGTCATTTTCAAATATGATTTTTATTCAAACGGTAATTATGACTATATTAACGTTAGCATTGATGTGTTGCATCAAAGTTCAAACCTATTGTTTATAGCTAAAAAGAAAAACACGATTTTAGGTGCAGTTACTCTTTAAGCCAAATGAATCCCTCTGTCTTTGTCACCCAGCCAACTATAACAACATCACCAAGGTTGCAGTAAAAACACTGAAGCCAGGCACCATGTCTGTGGAAGCCTTTCTGGAAGAGGCCAATCTAATGAAGACCTTGCAACACAAAAGATTAGTGCGACTGTACGCTGTCGTGACCAAGTCAGAACCCATCTATATCGTCACAGAATTCATGGCAAATGGTAAATATCCGCACACATTCAGTTTTTTTGTTGTTGTTAGTTTTACATGTTTGTAGTTTTTCCCAAACACAAGTACTATTCTGGACACAGGAGTGCACCAGCAAGAAATAATATATTGGCCTACATAAACAAGGCAATATATCTGTAACTGTATGTACAGTATACGTTATTGTAATCAAATGATTTCTTCCTGATCCATATTGAGACCAACTGAATTGATCCAACACAAAAGTTAAAAAAAATGTGAGTGCAGTGATTGTCCATTGTGTATATTCAAATAATATCAGAAAAATATTTCCATACTGTACATCTTTGGACAGAGTATAGCCTCATCATTCTCTTAACACATGTAGCCTAATTAACCTAGTTCTCAACTAAAACATTCTTCTTCTGTTATATATGTTTTTAGGGAGCCTGTTAGACTTCTTAAAGAGCTCAGCGGGAAGTAAAGTGCTAACACCCAAGCTCATTGATTTCTCGGCACAGGTAATTTTTACACAGACATACACGTCATAATGTGTGTAACTATTGCTTCACTTTACTGTGTTTTCCACTGCATTGTGAAATGGCGAGTGTTACAATTACTACTAAAGAATAAAGGAACAATAAACAAAAGTAAAAGTCTTGCTAAGAACTGAGTGTTGAATGTGAAAATAATAGCCAGCACTCACTTCCCAAAAAACTGGGTAGCCATCCCCGTGGTTTTTACTCCTTCTCTCTTTTTTGAATAACTGTCTCCTGACAAGAGCACATGTGGATTTAAATATAAGTGGAATACCTGAGGCACTCCTGCTACTACTGTTTTTCCTAAGTTTTTATAAATAATCATTGTTAATGAAAATCCTGAGTCGACTTTCGTGTTCACTTGTGTTATATCTCTGCTACGCATTCTCTACCGTAATGGTCAAGAAGTCTTTGGGCGAATAAAAATTCCTCATGCTGAAGTGGAGTTTAAAAAATGGCCGTGTTATCTTTTTGTCATGTTGCAGATAGCAGAAGGCATGGCATACCTAGAGAAGAAGAATTACATCCACAGAGACCTAAGGGCAGCCAATGTCCTTGTGTCGGAGAGCCTCCTCTGTAAGATTGCTGACTTTGGCCTGGCAAGGATCATAGAAGATAATGAATACTCCGCAAGAGAGGGTAAGACTAGGGGATTGAAAGAAAAATAGAACAAAATTGAAATGACTCATAATCAGTGTTATAAGATACACCTGTGTGTCCATCTTCAGCATGACAATGAATCCATAGTCTTAAAACAGAGGACACACAGAGGACAGGACAGTGGGTCCCCAGGACCAGGGTTGAAGTCCGCTGGTCTAAGATGTTCCTTCAATATGTTTTATCCCCCATTGTGACAGCTGCTATGTCTGTCCCAATGGATGCTTAGAAGGGAACATAAGTAATCCTATTCATGTTATGACAGTCGGAAGGAAGTTTGACTTTCTATATCCTCAGTTGTGATTTCACTGCCTGCCAACAATGTAGTGAAAATATTAGCATAATCGCTTGAAAGCAGCAGTTTGTTAACATGAATTATGACATAATTTACAATATAACAAGGATCGCAACTGACTGTGTGTGTGTGTGTGTGTGTGTGTGTGTGTGTGTGTGTGTGTTTTCGTGTTTTCGCCCCATTCCCAGGAGCCAAGTTTCCCATTAAATGGACTGCCCCAGAGGCCATTAATTACGGCTCCTTCACAATCAAGTCAGACATGTGGTCTTTTGGAGTTCTGATCTATGAAATTATCACATATGGCAAAATCCCTTACCCAGGTGTGCATTAATTTGACCAACTCCACAGCAGCAGTTGCTGTGGTACTACTTTTAGACATATTTATTTAGATAGTTTTGTACATAGCGATTATGTGATAGCATTAAATGCTAGTAATACTTTTAGTACTAATGTGTTTATTTAAGATTTACCATAGTCTTCTTATGTTATATTTAGCGTTTTTTTGCCTCTTTCTCTTCACCTCAGGAATGAGTAAAAGTGAAGTGCTGACGATGTTGCAGCGTGGCTACAGGATGCCTCAGCCGGAGAACTGCCCTGCGGAGCTCTACGACATCATGATGTCATGCTGGAAGGAGAAGCCAGACGACCGCCCCACATTCGACTACATGCAGAGTGTCATGGACGACTTCTTCACTGCAACAGAGTTGCAATACCAGCAGCAGCCATAGGGGACTGTAGAGAGCACGATGTGAATAATTAGAAGAGATAAGTAGGCCCAATAGAAACAGATTTGGCGAAGAGACAGATGTCGAAAATCATGATGAAAATGAAAGAGTCTTAAAATAGTATAAAGAAAGTGTGTGTGTGTGTGTGTGTGTGTGTGTGTGTGTGTGTGTGTGTGTGTGTGTGTGTGTGTGTATGTGTGTGAAAGTTGGAGGAAATAGGAAGTGATAGAAAGATGGACAGAGGTATGTAACAAAAGCAAAATCTCAGCCAGTCAAGAAGGACAGGAAAGAGAGAGATACATTCTCATTGCAATGCATTCAAGAGATCTGTTTGGGTCTTAATTTATTGTATATATTTCTTTTCTTTTTTTTTCTTTCTAAAAAAAATATTTTAGAAAGTACTGTACTGGATTTTATTTCTTTTGTTAATTTAATAACAAGTAAGATGGGTTTATTATCACCTAATTATCAACTTCATATTGAAGTATAATAGCAATCTTTGCATTGTTCTGTATGCTGGTAAATGTCGGTGAATACATTTATAGAAATTATTCTTTTGCGTGGTTAAGTAATTTCAAATAGAACCAATGACAATCAGTCTAATATATTTTGCATAATGCTTTCAGAATTGCCCAAATATGTGTTTTTACAAACTTAAATTAATCCAGGTTAACTAGGCTATACAATTTGTCATTAATACAGATATGGTGACTGCTGTTCAAGATTGTAAGAAGCTGATCTGGTTAAGAGGGATTATGATTGCTTGTTCTTTGTAGGCCTAATTTAATAACTATGGCAAAATACTTTTATTTTATAATATTTTAAATATTTAATTATACAAGTTTACATTCTAAACCAAGGCAAATTATAAATAAAATACAATTGATAAATTGTCGTTTGTGTATTTTGTTTTTGGCTTCTTTTTATTAGTTATTCAAATTCCAAATATTAGAAGCTTTTATATACTGAAACATATGTGTCACATGACCAGACAAGATGGTCGCGCCCTGTACGGTAGCAGTTACTGAGTTGTATGGGGCATTACTGACCATTCACAAGCGGCCGGTGCATTTGACAGCAAGAAGACTTTAATTCGGAACGTTTAAATCATGAGCAAGGACGATCTGATACTGTAAGTATAGGTCTACAAGCTGACAGTGTAGTAGGTACCTGTACCTACTACATTAGCTGCCTTGTATGTACTAGGTAAACACAACGAAAGTGCAAAATGTCTTCCTGCTGAAAACAACGTGAATGCTTAAGGATGCACGAAATGCAGAAATGTATTGCTGCACTTGAATATTTGCTGATGAATAGATCAGCGTCAATAATGTAGATGTTTAAGAATACTGTAGGCTATGCTAGCAGGGAAGGCTGTGTGAGAGTGACTGTAGGTTACCTTTTGTAATTCATGTGCGATTATTTTTGCAATTGTATAACAAAGATATTGAATCACTTTAACACAGCGAATCTTTTTTTATGTTTAAACTTCAGCGTGGAGTTTCTCAGCCTTCGATTTATTCAACGGTTGTTTCACTGCTTGGGCAAGATAAGCATACAGTGGGCCGTTATCTCGTAATCAGTCTGGTCTTCAACTCAACTGGATGTCCAAAAGGGAGGGGTAGAACTATAGATAAGAGACATGCCTCATTTTAGACTCAATTCTTATGGAAAATATGGGGGTTTGTGACATGGTAGCAGCCATAACTGCGAGAAACTGTTTGCTTATGTAACAAGCAGTTATGTAACCACTTAACATAGCAGCAAAAACATATAGCCACTATTGCACTAAAGCTCTTCCCCTTTTAGCCCCAAGGACTTTCCTGAGCTGCAGAATGATGTGTTCTTGCGTGCTGCCCGTGGAGAAGAGACCCCACATGTCCCTGTGTGGTGTATGAGACAAGCTGGGCGGTATCTTCCAGGTACGCTACAACTGGTACCATTGACCACCATGTCCTCCTACATCCTCATTTCACATGTAATATGTAGCAGTTTGTACAAGACAGAATAGCTAACTCTTGTACAGTGATGCAGTTTATCTAACCTGTATTTGATCTGTGGTGTGTCTCGATACAGAGTTCCGGGAGTCCAGAGCAGGGAAGGACTTCTTTGAAACATGTCGTTCTCCACAGGCCTGTTGTGAGCTCACACTACAGGTACTGCAGTGAATGCTAAACTCTTTGCAGTATATACATTATTAATAAGTAAGTAATAATTACATCATGTGGCCAAATGTATTATCTTCCAAATGTATGTTTTGCTTATAAACTTGCTAACCTCTAAGCATTACACATAATCTCTTGCTTGATATAGCGTTCCTGTAAACCCAGACAGGAGTTTTTATGTTAATTTGGCTCATTAGTACTAAATGGACCTATGGACCCCCCCTTGCCATCTCCCTGGGTGCGTTCAGTGGATTGCCATTCGTGTTCATTGAACGCAGAGCCTGTGTCTGTCCTATGTTATGTTTGGTTGATCCTGCTAGGTTGGGACAACCATCACCCTCATTATTATTGGTACAGTATACATTGGTGACATCAGCACATTTGCAGCATAGGCCTGCCCACCTTCAACTTGAGCACATTTCACATCAGTCAAATGAACACAACGCTGTCTGTGTTAGCAGGGTCTTTAAGCTAGCACGTCATTTAAGGAAGTTATTTGCACTGTAGCTGCGCAAGTGTGTTTATAATGTAAATGTATTCATCACGATAACTACTTGCATGTAGTTCATTTAGTGAAATCAATATAATAATAATAAGAAGAAGCTTTATTTGTATAGTAGCTCAAAGTGCTTTACAGTGAAGAAATTGCTCGCACATGTGTTGCATCAGAATTATATCAGAACAACATAATATATTAACATAGTACATTGTACTAGCGGTACAATACTCATTTGCCCGTCCTAGCCGCTATCTGCTACTAGCGGATTTACCAAAATGCATTGTTTGTCAAATGTGAGACAATAAATACATTTCTCACCAAAATGTGTGACCAAATTGCGAAAAGAGGCACTAGCTAGCGAAAAACGCTAACCATAACACATAGGACATTTCGGTTTAGATATCCTGTCTTGGCCCCCTTTGGTTTGTATATTACCTAACCCTTTTCAACCGTCCCTCTTTACCTGTAGCCTCTAAGACGTTTCCCGTTTGATGCTGCCATCATCTTCTGTGACATCCTGGTTGTACCGCAGGTAAGGCTAAAGGGACCGGATAATCATTGTCTATGTCATTTCATTGGAAAGTCAGCTAATTCTAATTAGCTGCAACTCTGTGATAGCATGTTTACATGCTAGTTAAATAAAACAGAATTAAAATACAGTTTTATCAGAAATTTTATTCTGTTTTTGTTTTTAATAGATGTTTAAGGTGCACACGCCCAGCTGACTAAAAAACTCTAAAGTTGTCAGTAACTGGTTTCAGTCTTTTAAATGTTCAGAAAACCAACTGCCTGTCCAATTTGCCCAGACTGTAACTGACGGGACAACTCAGACCTTTGATAATGCAACGTGAAAAACTGGACATATCCTAATTCCAAACAAGTTGATCTGACATTACGGTACTATCGCCGTGCTGCTCATGGAGTTGGGTCTCCTCTTCCCACAACTCAGTTTTTATGTCATTAATTTTAAATGTAAAACTGCGGCAAAGTGAAATGAGTAATGGATAGTTGCCTATATGCTGGCTAACCTTAAATGAAAATTGTGTGCGCTAACATTGTGCACGGCTAGCTGTCAACAAGGGAACACGCTCAGAATGTTGTGGTTTGTTGGAAAACTGTGCAGACGTTCCACACCTCCGTCTGACCTTGACCGGACATGTCAAACTCTCAAAAACTACAACCGAGGCTGACGGCGCACAGTTGTTGTTGGTTGGAAATGGTCGGTGTAAGTCTGGGCAGTGTGCAAGCCGCTTTAGTCTTCGATCCAGTTCCTTAATCTCCGCCATCCACTGTCTTCCCCAGGCGATGGGCATGGATGTCCAGATGGTGGCCGGTAAAGGCCCCACCTTCCCGGAGCCCCTGAAGGAACCTGAGGACCTAGAACGCCTGCGGTCACGGGTGGATGTGGACCAGGAGCTGGGCTACGTCTTCAAGGCTATCACTCTCACCAGGCACAAGATAGAGGGCAAGGTGCCGCTCATAGGGTTCACTGGGGCACCGGTGAGAGAGCTGCGCACGCGCACACACACACGCACGCACACACACACACACACACACACACACAGATACTACCAAAAGTGGAAGAAGATGGTTCACAAAGTAGAAGTAACTGTTTCTGCTTATGTCCAGAAGGATCAGAACTCTATTTCCCCTCTCCAGCTTAACTATTATGTGTTGTTAACCATACATCGTGCATTGCTTCTACTTTTAGGAACCTTTTCACGCAGTGTACACACACACACGCACACAATACAACATGCATACAGTACATACACAGTATGCAACACGCATGACAAAAAGCTAACCGATACTGTTTCAAATGTTCATTCAGCTGTGCCATTAATAATGCATTGTAGACGATATATATTGAAAACATAAGGATTGTGATTAATACCTGTGTTTGTGTAAAAGGGCTGTGAGCACTGTTGAAAGTGTCACTGGTCATTCTAAAGCTAAATACTGCCGCCATCATCATCATGGTTGTTTATTTGTCCCCTTGACAGTGGACACTGATGTCTTACATGATAGAAGGCGGCGGTTCCACCACTCATTCAAAGGCCAAGCGTTGGCTCTACCGCCACCCAGAGGCCAGCCACATGCTGCTGCGCAGGCTGACCGACGTCATAGTGGAATACCTGCTGGGACAGGTGGCTGCAGGAGCACAAGTGAGCATGCCTGTCTTGGTTCTGACCTAATCACAAGACTATCTTGGATAAAAGCGCCTGCCAAATGCTGTAAATGATCACAAGTCAGAGGGACATGTTGTTGTTGTAGTAGTAGTAGTAGTAGTAGTAGTAGTAGTAGTAGTAGTAGTAGTAGTAATAATAATGTGAGTGAAATGTTATGTAGGCTCTGCAGGTCTTCGATTCTCACGCTGGTGTCCTGGGACCGGTGGAGTTTAAAGACTTCTCCCTGCCCTACCTCCGGGACATTGCCCGCAGGGTCAAAGAGAACCTCAAGGAAGTGGGACAAGATGTCCCAATGGTGAGAAAGCAGAGTCAATTGAACATATAATATACAGGACATGCACACACACACACAGACCTGGCATCAACACCATCGCCATGCAGGCCACCCACCAATAGGTGGAGCCATTACGCCTTTGTAAATGTAAATTGTGTGAGCATGTACTGATGATTCATGAAATTGAGTCTGTGCATGGCATCACTGGAGCCTTTGTGTGTGTGTTTCAGATTGTGTTCGCTAAAGATGCACACTATGCATTAGAGGACTTGTCTCAGTCTCATTATGAGGTGGTTGGATTGGACTGGACTATTGACCCACAATTGGCAAGGTAACACACATGCACACTTGTATCCTAACAGAACAGCAACACAGACTTAACTTTTTTAGAGAAATATATATGAATGGAGAGTGAAATTAATTATTTCTCCAGAGTAGCACATTTTTCTACATTGTTTCCATAGTAGTGTAAAAATATTTTGCCATTGCACCTGAAACTCCAAAAAGAGTGCCATGTTAGTAGCATTATTTGCCATAAAAACAGCCAAAATTTATTTATTTTCAAAATGTAAGTGTTTAAACACATATAATGTGTTACATCATTAAATCCCTTTACAACTAACTGTTTTTACTCAATAAGTGTTTAACCTTTCAATGACTTTTTCTATAAAAAAAGAATCCAGTCTAGTCAGCTGTTACAGGGCTCAGGTTATTAACATCTGTGTTTTCTTCGCCTGCTCAGCAAATACTTAGCGGTTAAAGGGTTATCTCTGTGTTTGTGTGTTTTCAGGGAGGAGACTGGAGGGAAGGTTAGCTTGCAAGGCAACATGGACCCTTGTGCCCTCTATGCTCCTAAGGTAACCCACCATTTTGTTTTGACATTTATATTTGTCAATCACAGTTGCTTATGATTTGGATGTTGTTTTATTTATTTTATTATTATTATCTTTTTTATAATTAAAGTTAGGATGTTAGGATTTTCGGCATCCATTTTGCGTCACAAATCCTTGGGTAGTTATGTGGGGAGTAGTCTCGCAGACCCAACCTTTACTTGCGTGAAGTCTGGGACAGAGCACTGGCTAACTGCGTGAAGAGCCTGCCTACTTGACAGTAGAGGTATTTTGATTGACATGCACGACCAACTACGTAACTCAATGACAGTCGGCTGTTAAACTTGCACAGAGGAATTTGTTGAGAAACTTACCAACACGACTCTGGATGTTTTCAGGTATTGTTCTGTTACATAAGTAGGCTACTGTTAGTGCCTAAATGTAACAACTGAAATTAGTTAATAAACTAATCTACTCTAGCATCGCACCGGACTTACAGATACATACTTCATGAGTGACATTGCAGCCAATTAAAATCTACTACTAAAATCTCGACAGCACTATTTCCATAAGTGCTGTTGTTTCACAAAAAGTATTACCTTCTCGTTGTCAATGTTTTCTCCGTGTGTGAGGGAGCTATGAACATCCGGTTGTAAATGCCGTCGCGGAGAACGGCAAAAAGTTTAAATATTTAAACTTTTGACGGCCGTTGCGGTCTTTGGCATTTCTTTGCCAGCCAAAGCAAATGTTTTGCCGTCCTGCTCTCGTCCACTAACATGATATCCGGTTTGCCGTCTGCCATGTACCAGCATTACAGCTATATCGAGCTATGTATCAGACATTTAGCACAGAGTTGCTTATGTGACATAGTGCTAATGGACGGAAGAGGCTGATACTGTATGTCGAGCTATTACTGAGGTGTAGTGGAAATCAAAATGGCCCCTAGCACCTCTGAAGTGCATTCTCAGCTTGAATGCTGATTTTCTCACTGGAACGTGTGTAGCGTAGGTATTTTCCAACCACAAACCTCTTTTCTCTAACTTCCAATTTCCTTAGGAGCGTATCTCGGACATTGTAAAGAAGATGGTGGAAGGGTTCGGTACGAGGGGTTACATAGCCAACCTGGGTCACGGCCTGTACCCTGACATGGACCCAGAGAATGTGGGTGCCTTTGTGGAAGCTGTGCACAAACACTCCCGTGAGATGATAAAGCAAAAGTAAACTAGCTAACAACATTGTGTTGACTACATCAAAATGCTGGCCAGTGTTGCTAATTCCATGCAGTCACACATCATTTATGGACCACATAGGCATAAATATATTATGCTAGTTAATATCTGACAAGTGAACATCTGATTATCTTAATGACTGCGTTTGAGAGAGATAAATACATACATTTACATACATGCATACGTTACTTACCTGGTATTTCATGATCAACAACATTTTCCCATTAGTCTGCTATCTAGCCAATTCATTGAAATATAGTTCTAACATCACTGTTGTAAAGATAAAGTGCACCAACAATTGATCAACTCTTTCATGCGTGTAGTTTCTGTTACATAGTTTTTGTGTTACATAATTTACAGTGTATGATACGAAGTTGCCTTATGCCATCTTTATCTACATTCAACCAAAATATGTTGATCAGTTTCAGTTCCAGGGCACTGATGGTGTAGTGGTTATTTATGAATGGATTTGCATGGATTACCATGGTGATTTGCATTTATATCATGAGATAGTTTTTTATAAAGGTGATGTTATTTACTGTAGATTTTCAATACGTATCAAAAATGGAAAATCAACTAAATGAGCCTTGATGCTATGTACATGATGCTAATTGTTTTCTATGGAACACAGATTGCATTTTAAGTCGACTTTACATTGTATTCCAAATAAAGAGATTTAATAAAATATGACCTAAAACTGAGCATAATTTATGTGTAATCTTTGAAGCAATGGGCTCAACCCAAAAATACAAAACAAAAATGTTTCATGCCCTTTAGTGATTGTTTTGTTTTTAATCAATTGTATGTTCTATTTGATGCTGGTAAACTGCATTTGGGAACAATCTGGGCAAAGCAGGTTCATTTTGGCATGGGCTTTGATTTCATTATGTATACAACAAAGTAGGCTATAACAAGTATTTATTTTAAACAGAAGTTTAAATCTCTTGGCCTGGTACTGGAGAATATAAGGTATGTTCATCTTCTGCTGTAGCATGATTTACTGTGCAGTCCATGTCACAAAAGAAGCAACACTGGTCTTTGTAAAGCTAACACCGGACCAGATAGGCTATTAAAGTTAGTTTCACTGTAGCCTGCATGTCAAAGGATGCAAATTTAATAGACTGTACATCAAATGACTTAAACGGTATAGTGCTCTGCACTTGCAGTAGGATTGCAGAAGTAGATAGTGTTAGTTAAAATATCAGTCTCATCGTGACATAAAGGGTGGTGCATGTTTAGCCCTGTTGTTCCGGCAGCGCCTTTAGCTTTTACTATTGTTGAAACTGAATTGCTTTCATCCTATTTTTACCAATTATTTGTGGTTTTAAGAGCTTCTTCAATGTGCTGAAGTGGCCTCCTGCTTAAAAGGTTCTAAAATTAAATGTCATAATTAATATTTTATCTCGAAGTTAATCAAATTAAAATAATGCCCAAGTGCTATTAGTTAGTCTATAGCCAAACGTCTGTGAGCATTTTGACTGAATGTGTCTTTTCATTGACGTGTGTGTCAGTACATTATATATTTATCTTACTGGCACTGTTAAACAAAACAAAAACAACTGACTCATCCCTCTTTTTCTGCTGCATCCAATCATAAGCCTTGTCCTCTACTATTTCTATGCTATGACCAGACAGGATATCAAATTGTTATTTTTTGTGTGCATCATTAACCAACTCAGGGTGTGTTCTAAATGAAAAGAGGTATTGGGGGGGGGGGGGGGGGGGGGGATATGTTAAACCCAAATGGTGTTTTTCTCTAGGAGGGAGCTAAGCACATGATAAGCATATTTTAGTAAATCCAGTTGTTATTGGTGTTTTTGGTAGTATGTGCAGATTCCACAACAAAACAAACAAAATACACATAACATTGCTTGACAGATCCGTAGTGTTTTTAATTTCATGGGGAACTGCTGGCTATGTTCAAGCATGCGGTTGGTCAACTGTTGATTTAAGATTATGGAGCAATATTTGGAAACAAACATGATGGCTACATACATCCGTACATACTGCATCACTTACTGTTAAAAAGCTACCATTTCACAAAACGACACACTATCAGACATGACATGCATTCCTTGGGTTTCAAAACATTGCAATGTATTACCTAGATTAAATTAATTAAGCACAACGCAGAGACTGAATAGGTTTGATTGTGTGAGCTGTAGAAAAATAGCACCCGTGTTGTCGGGGTACCACCAGTGCACGACACGCCCACAGAGACAATGTAGCATTGTTCCTTGTGCAAGTAGTTTTACTGTGCTTCACTGTAAAGTCTATACATCATTGTGCTTCTATTTTGCACAATTGGTTTGCAGGTGTGTGCATGCATGAGCAACTGTGTGTGTGTGTGTGAGTGTGTGAGTGTGAGTGGGGGGGTGGCGGGGGGGGGGTGCATGTGTGTGTTTAAGGGAGGTCCAGGCACAATCTCTCAGCGAATCACCAGGCCTGAAAATCCAATCTGCCTGCAGAGACAGTGGGCTGTACATCATCTGCCATGGATGGACACGATCAGCGCTTTATCAGAGTCTTCACACACACACACACACAGATGCAAACGTTATCTATCAATGGCCACATGCATGAATGCACTCATGCGCACACACATACACACACACACACAGCCTGCGGTGACAGAGATTGATAAGCATTATTACCATAGTTGTTATCAGAGGAGGTGGGAAACAGCATGCCTTCCCAACCACAAGCACTGTCTTCAGGCTCTGCAACACACCGGCAGCCAGACACACCGTCGACATACTGTAGCCTGACTCCAACTCTAGTTTTACCAGCGGTGAGAAAACTGTAGATTCACTGACAGTCAAATGTGGGGATAACCTCAGCTCACAGTATCATACATGGGCTGAACATCCTTTGCAATGAATGTCCTTATTTGACCTTTCTTGTCGCTGCAGCGTGACACATTGAGGGAGGGTTAACATTCATGCGTAACAGTCCTTATCTAAAGCTGTGTGTAAAGTCTTGTAGTTAACAAACGTGTTTTGAGCTTTACATTAAGTTTAATTTGCAGAGTATGTGGGCCTCGATCATGTAATGGTGGCCATTAAAACAAATGCCTGCTTCTCTCCTGCTTTGGAGAACCAGAGGTGCCCTTGTTATTCAGCGTTTTAAAAGCACTGAAGCAATATAGCACGGTGCAAAGCCATTTAAGTGCTCCATAAAACAAGGCAGCAAACTTTTTATGTGCAGAGACCTCAGAGCTGGATAGGATAGCACAGTAACAAGTTTACAGTATGGTCTTAAACGGTGGAATTGAATAGGATCATTGGGTGAATGGATGTCAGATAATCTCACCAGGAATAATCTCCTAGTAAAAATGTATTATGGTATACATTTTACCGGATATTTTGCATGTATGTGCGCGCACACACACGCACATGCACACACAAACACACAGGGCCAAGCTGTTCTAGCATGGTAACATCAGGCCCAACCAACAGGGTTGTCAGGGTTGCTGTCAACAAGCACAATGCTCCATGGAGTTGTCTTCACAAACTGTGCGTGCGTGTTTGTGCGCGTGTGTGCATGCACGTCCAGTGGGGAATGTTTCACAGATGGGCTGTGTCGTTTAGTTTTAGACATGGAGAAGCCTTGGTTTATTCACCCAGGAGAGAGAGAGAGAGAGAGAGAGAGAGAGAGAGAGAGAGAGAGAGAGAGAGAGAGAGTGTGTGTGCATGCATGTGTTGAACTTGATTTAAATGGACTGACACATAGACTGTATATACAACAATAATTGGTGCAGGCCCCATCGATGTGTTTTTTTTGTGTTTGTGTGACTATACAGACATGTATACATGTACGAGGGTTTGCTCATACAATACCAATTTAAACAAGTGCGCGTGCGTGTGTGTGTGAGAATACACGCAATCAGTGAGACTACAGTGATGACTGCTCCATCTATCTGGAGACACAATTAATATAAATCAGCTCATTTGCCAAGAGACAATCAATCTAGATTTAATATCTCTCTCTCTCCCTCTCATATATTACATGCATTCACAGTCATTTTGCTCACACTCACACACATACACACACACACACACACACGCAGAGCTCTAATTCATGTCCTGATTGTCTAGTTATATAGTGTGCAGAATTCTCTAATGAGCAGGAATGGGGCTGAGATGAGGGAAAGAAGGGTGAAAAATCTTCTCATTAGGGACAAATTAGTGAGAGATTGATGAGGCTAAAGTTTCTATATGGTTAATTTATAATAATTTCACAGAGAAGGATTATTTGAAGTGCACGAGATAGCAGCTTCATGAGCAAGAACAGTTTGCTAATGCATGATATGAGGTTTGCATTTTCTGGTTCAAAAAGGTTTTTAACACATAATCCCACCCCCAGCAAAGATATCTGAAGGTCTCCTAAACACACTTTGAAAACAAAATCCCCTTTGGTCAATGAAAACGTCTTTCACACACTGACTTGACGTGTTTCACACTTTATTCATAGAAAAGCACTGAGATTCCAACACAAATCAATATAAAATGGTAGTAGCGTTACATAAATAGTAATAAATTCTCGCTTTATAGACAGTAGATCAAGAAGTCGCAAAGAAGTATCTTAAGAAAATGAAATTACAAATAAAATAAAAAAAAGGTGTTGATGATGAGCTATCATACTTCTGTGGCAACAAATACTGGAAATACCTTTTTATAATCAGTAGCACAAAGAGGCAACAAGCACTTTCAATTTTCCCTTAAATTAGAAACAATAAAAACAGGAAAAAATCTAGAAAACTGAACAATCTCTACCGACGAAAACTCTTTCCTTCTATAAAAGAAAATAAATTTTAAAAATTGTCTGATACACAGTTAAACAAATGGGGTGAGAGTGTGAGAGATAGAGAGATAGAGAGTGAGAGAAAAGAACATTCTTGCGATGTTGACATTTTCATGTTATGCTGTGTATTTCTTGTTTGTAGTGTCCCTTTTTCAGAAAAATATTCCTTTAAGCCTTGACGGCTAATATTTTGTGTGTCAATCATTGCTAAAGGTTTAGCATTTTGTTCTCGTCCTGCGAAAACCAAATTTTTTATTCTTATAATTGTGCTGGTGCCAAGCCATGCAAATTTTTTTGTTTTGGAATACGTTTCTGCAGGCTATTACAGTAAACTTTTTTAATTTTTAACCATTCTACACAAGAATGAAGTCCTCTGAAAATCTGATATATATATATTTTTTCTTTTGGGGGGGGGGGGGCTTATAATGAGACAGAAAAGTAAGTACCCACCTTTGGGATAAATGGAGTATGAAGAAGTGAAAGAGTAGAGTGGTTGAAACAACAAAAGCAAATAGAAGGGCCTCAATTTAAAGACGTTTTGTTCACTCGGACCACACTGTTGCCATTACAAATATTCCAATCGTTGCGTTGCCGTGACAGGATACTTATTCGACTGCGAGAGAGAAGACACTGAAGGCTTGAGTCTTGATTAAAAACAAAAAAAAAAGTGAACGCAAAACAAACTTTGTACATCGATCGGTCAAAAAGGCATCTTCCACTTTTCAAAATGTTTTCTGTTTATTTCTATAAAGGCTGCAGCATTTACGCACGCTGGATACTGCAAATTGTCCAAATACAAGCATGCTGCATCTCATCTTTGTGGGTCCCCCTCGTAAATGGTGGTCCAATCCACGTTCATTAGTTCCTCCCTCCTGGGTCTGTGTGTGAAGGGTATAAAGTGAGTGAGGGTCTTTAAGAGCCAACATGACCATCAGGTGGTTCTGCATAGACAGGTTTTTGTATCCTTTTACAAATGAATGCCTTCCTTATGTTTCTTATACAGTATCGCCAAATAACATGCTTCCTTTTAGAAAACCTTTTTTTTCTCTTTTTTTCTTTTTTGCAAAAACTAAAAATCACAACAACAAAAACAACAAATAATAGTTAAAATAGCAAAACAACAAATGGAAAGAAATGTACACCGGAACACCTGAGAAATGCCTTGAAGTCTTTGCGCATACAAAAAACATCACATTTCCCACCTGAATAACAATTCAAGTAACCCCTTCCACTCCCTTCCGAATTTTAATAAACAAAATTAAACCACAAAGCAAAAAAAAAAAATCTAACTTATCATAAATAATTATAACTTTACAATTTTCTGAATTGACACTTTTAATATTTACAATATCTTAAATGCTTAATGCTACTACTTTGTTTTTTGTTTTTGTTTATTTAAGTGATTTCCCTGAGAACTGAGTTAGCCTCTCTTTTCACTTCTTGCTCGGCTTATCTTTATCGTTCTTCCATCTGTATTTCCTCAGGTCAAGAAGGCCTAGAGTTATGACCGACTACCTGGGGTGGGTGGGAGCTCTCACGGAATGTAAAAAAAAATAAAAAATAAAAAAGCAGACAAGACCATGTTTGCCGTTCAACTTTTCTTTCCTTCTATTAAAAACACAACTTTCATACAAAGTTTCTCAATGACCAATAAATAAACACTGAAGATGAGTGGAAGAATGTACAGTGGAGGTATGTGTGTGAAGTGCTTGTTGTACGATGACATTTAGTCTGACCACTAAGGATTCAAGCTCTTGCTGTACTGTATACTGCCATTATATACAGTATATATAAAAAAGTTGCCACTGGGTGAGAAAAGGGAGAATACACACAAGAACTTCCTGTCAAAAAAAGAAAAAAAAACTAAATATCAATAACATGAAATTAGATATTAAACAAAGCATTTGTTTCTTTTGTATTAGCACTGGGTGTCTGTAACCACTTTAAGACAATTCCAATCATTTTCACAGTCCTAAATCATTCAGAGCCATTAGCATTCACAGGTAGGAAGCCAACATACCTTAAGTAAAACGTGACATCTGCTATATTATCAACAGGAAGAGTCAACAAAATATGAATGACTTGTGCCACTTAAAGAAATAAAGTTGTATTAGCAAAGCTTAGCGGCTGATACTTGCTGACCATCATGTCTAAGTTTGTGGAAATGGGAACTGAATACTTTGTGGTTCGAGTTTAAAATTAAAGTTTAAGAAAGAAGCCTTTGGCCACACATAGCTAGACAGTAGTGCAGTCGTAACATAGCAGGTGGGTCCCACCATAATAGCTAGTGTGTTTCAGCTAATGCACATATTTACTAATATATCTATATCCTCAACTACTTAGCTAGAATAGCTCATAGATTTGTATCTCAGGATTCAGCTTTTTATATTTATTTAAACATGCAGTCTGAAGCAATGAGGTTCTTTCTTTGAATAACTTTGCAAAGAAACCCACAGACCAAAAGGCCTATTGACTGGAACTAGTGGCTTAGTTCTACAGTGAGACTACATGTGATTACAGTATTCTGCCCCTAGAGGTGCCCTGACTGAAACAAGAGGTTGCATTGGATCAACGTTAAAGTGGAAATAATACAGTCGAGGTATGATATTAACACTCTGAGTGCTTGCAACCTCTGTGGGGTATTTTGTTTGTGTGTACGTGTTTTTTTTTTGTTTTTTTGGAATGACATGTTTTTTTAATGAACCAGTTCTTCTCATATCCAGCTGACAGCATCTCCTGGCTCAAAGTAAGCACCCCATACAGCAAGATCATTTGGTTTTTATATGTGCCACCCTTTATCACACTTTCACTCGTTATTCAACGTATCACCGTTAGTTTGGGGGAGGAAAGAAATGCCTGCATTTGCATTTTTTGTTGTTGTTTCTTTACAACAGAATGACACCCCCCACCCCCTTCCCCACACACACACACACACACACACACCACCCAACCCCCCCCCCCCATCCTGGTTCACAATCAACAAACAAAACAAAGTGGACAAGAATTGCCAACAAAATGGCTTCGGGAAGAACAAAACAAACACACAAACAAAACAAAAACAAACCTTAAACTAGTTCCCAACTAGTCCAGAGTTTCTGTGAGGTGGGAGGATGAGGTCCCACGATGGTCAACCGAAACGCTCCCTGACCAGCATCATCAGTTTCTTCTTGCCCTTGTAAATCTGTTTCAGGTTGTCTATGAACTGGGCGAACTGGATGTGTCCGTCCTGCGCCAGCAGGAATGTCTCCCGTGCCTTGCTCAGGAACTCAATGAATTCCCCGTAGTGGCGCGGGCTGATGTGCGTGAGCCGCGAGTGCGTGGTGTTGATGTACGCCGAGATAGTGGCGTCCAGCAGCTGCCGCAATGGCGCCTTGTCCGTCGACATCAGCTTGCCGGAGTTCCGTCTCCCGGGGATACCGGCTAGGCCCGGCGCCGTCATCGTGCACCTGCGCAGGATGTCAGAGAGCACGGTGGCGCAGTGCACACTCTTCACCACCAGGGGGATAATGGCGGCCAGCTCGTTTTTGCCCAGCGAGTGGCTGAGCGCACAGGCCCAGAGAACATCGTTGATGGCCGGGTGCGTGTCCTGGTTGTAGGCTAGGTTGAGGTGGGTCATGGCAAGGGAGGCCAGCTTGAAGGACCGCAGCGGGTACCCGCGATGCTCCATGTACCTGGCGATGGTGAACAGCTGGGAGTAGGTCATGCCCGTGGAGGCGGCATCGATCACGATCTGGTAAGCCGTCTCGAAGGCGATGTGGTCCTTCTCGCAGAGCGTCAGGGCCGACAGGGCGCAGTTCTGGGGGTCCTTCATGGCGCACTGCAGGGCCAGCGTTCGGGCGCAGCTGGCTAGCTCCTCGCGCTGGGGGTAGTCCAGGCTGAGGCGCAGGATGGTGTTGTGGGACATGACGGTGGCCGCTACGATGCTGGTGGCCTCCGTCGGCGTGAACAGGGTGTACCAGCTCTGCAGGATGCTAACCAGCGCCCGCAGACCTGGGCCGGGGACGAGACACGACAGGGTTGGATGACGTCAGACATGATTGGTACTAGGTACTAGGTACTAGGCCTGCTAATTTGCATGTTTTATGGGTAAATCACCAGACAAAGTACAACTTTCCTTCATTGTTTATAGAAAAAAGTGTCAGCTATTGCACGCAAATTGTAATACACTTTTGTCAAATTCACCAAATATCCCCTTGCATTTTGCTAGCTTACAGTTCTCTATGTGTGCTTAAAAAATTTTCCGGTACGTCTACATAGCCCTGGCTCCATACAACACACAACACAATGCCCTTGGCTTTGCAATGTGCTTCAAGGACTTTAAAGGAGCTTCTGATGGAGTTTCTTTTGAGCTCGAAGTTAGAAAGTGTTCTAAAGAATGACTAACCTGCCTTAAATAGCCTCTGTATGTATTTTATATACATACAGATTGTATACACATGCATTTTAAAGTACTTCCAATTGGCCTAATGTAAGTAAATAAATAAGTAAGTAAGTTAGTATAGTATAGCGCTTTTCATAGACAATTGTCCCACAGGGCTTCACAATTGCAATAATAGAAAAACTGTGGAGAAAGTAATGTAGGCATTTATTGGGCGAGAGCGAGGTGGGAATGTGACAGAGGAGCGTGGAAGCTGTGTTACGTACCAACTTCAGTTGCGCAGGTGACCAGCCAGCGGACCATCTCCCTCCTTCTCCAGTTGAGAGTGGACAGAGTCATCCTCATGACCTACAAACGACACCAACAGTTGAAGAAGTAGTTATTATCCTACATCATACTTGAAATACTAAACATGTGAAGTGCCGCATTGCCACATTAAACATTAGTTTTTCTCACAAACTGTTGTAAAAAAAAAAGAACATTTGTGGTCATAAGGAATTTGAAGCAGTACTGTAAACACACAAAAAAGCAGTTGACATAAGGCGTCAAAAAAACGAGAAGAAAAAAAAAAAACATACAAACAATTCCTAAATAGAATAGTTGACACATCAACTTCCATAAATACAGTATATTTATATGCTGATAGGTGTGGAAAAGCATTGGGTGTAGTCGCGAGACAAGATGTGCTTGACATGCCTCTGAGCACAACTTGCTGTTTTCACTTTATAATTTGTGGCGAGGTTTGCTGGGAGGTTGTGAAAAATGACAAGTTTAACCCCACGCCTGTCATGGTTTGTGTGCTAACAAGGCCCTAGCGGCAAAACATTCAGGAAAAGTGCCGCACAATTGTAGGTAATCAACACTTTGCACTCGCATTTTGTTTGTCCGTGTGAAAATCTCTCTCTGCGAAAATACATTAGCTCTAATCTCTATGGTCTCTTTACTCGCTTTCAATTATTTTCGGTTAAATTTTTCTCTGCAGCACTTTCATTTGGATTTTCAATGAAAATGAAACAGATTATCTTTATTCTTTCTAACCCTTTCATTCTCTGTCGCACACACACGCACGCACGCACACACACAGTACCTGCAATCCTAGCTCCAGGGCTACGTTGAGCAGTGTGATGTCAGGAGGGTTGTCTGCAGGCGTGGCAATCTTAAAGGCGTCCTGTGCCAGCTTGAAGATGAGCGAGGACGAGTGGATGTTCTTCTGAATGGCCTCTAGCACTGTACGCAGCCTCAACATGTCACCTGTAGGAAAGAGAGCGCACAGGGTCTATATACGATCTGTGTGTGTGTGTGTGTGTGAGTAAATGAGTGAGAGAGAGAGAGAGAGAGAGCTAAGATGGAACAATGCTCCACTTGTAGCATGTTTTACATGAATACTCTCCCATACTATATATGTGTGATTCTGTTAATAAGGCTAACATCTTGAGCAGTTTATACTTACTTCATTTTTATTGTATTGTGGCAACAAACAACAAACAGTGTATGGACATGGTGTCATTAGTTCATTAGCATGACATTGTTATGCGTTTTGTTTGCTTTGCAAATGTCACCCAACACTGTTATGAAAGTGTTAACTGACATTAAGCTAAATATGCACTGTAGTACATAAGCAGGAGATAGCATATATACATCATCATGTAAATACGTAGCTTGTAATGAAAGCGTAAAGTGTTTGAGGATGTAGCTTTATCTACTGTTTCTGTCTAATGTCTTGTGTCTGGTCAATAACATTTAATAACCATGTGAAACCCACTGTGTGCCGGTCGGACTAGCCTTGTGCTTCTAGTGCCACAGTCTTAGTCCGTGTGTGTGTGGTGGTGGTACCTTTAGCGGCAGTGAGCATGGTAGAGGCCAGCTCACATTGCTGAGACTCCAGGTGCCCCAGTGTGAACCAACGAGGGTATCTACTGGGAACGATGGAGATGCCGTGGTGAGGATGTCCCGCGTCCCCTGAGCCCGTGGACGACTCCAAAACTGGCAGCCTGTTGGGTGTGTGGGTGGGGGGGAGACAGTGGTGGCTTGTTGAGGATTGCGTCTTCATATGAATTTGCGTTAAGGTTATTAAGAGACTGCTGTGAGGTTTATCACTACTGTATGGCTGTTAAGACTGAAGACCAGTAAGAATGGTTTCTCAGACTCCTGGAAAGATACACCGTCTGCATTCTAGCCCGTGTCGGTATTTACCTTTTAGTTTTTGCTAGTTAATGGGCAAAAGAAAGGGGTAAAATGTTTAGGCACAAAAGGCTGCTTGCTCTCTGGGCAGGATGGCCTGAACAGTAGCTTGGAGAGTAAAATAATGGCCTACAATAACAAAAACGGCTAGCATTAAAATTAACCTTAGCGTGCGCCAGCTCACCTCATGGCACGGAGTGCCACCTTGTATGCCAGGTCTGCGTCATGCGGCAACAGGGCAGAGAAGAGGTACTTGGCGAAGGTGTGCATGGGCACGCTCTCCCGGTGGATTACCTCTCCTAGGCCGCTAAACGGACCAGCTAGGAGCACACACATACAGAAGAGGCGTGAGGATGGTATTCTCTTACATACCGGCAATGTACTGTATAACTGTCTCACATAGCTATATACACACAAAATGACTGCAGGTAACTCCATCTGCATTGTGAGCAAACAGGATAACATATCAATTATTCCCTGCCTGAGAGTCTAAGAAAATACAAAGAGCAAAAAACATTTGATTAATTCCTTTTAATTTTGTAGAGGAATAAATGTTCACACTCTTATATACAGTATATATGTGTACAATATGCCAAGGCAATTTCCAATGATTAAAATGGTAAAATAGCATTACGGGAGCACAGCCCATGCTTAAAAAGGGAAGAAGGAATAAGTAATGCGGTCAGTGTATAGTACCTTCCAGAAGCTGGATGGCCTGTTTCCGAAGCGTCTGAACCAGGATGTCGTCCAACTCCAGCTCCTGCAGCTTAGCAACAATCTGCTCCTCGTTGCGACACACCTGCGCGTTGATTACAACAGAGAATAAGGAACAATGAATCAGCGCTATGAAACATTTCATTATTACGACACGCCTACATTTGCTTGCACACTAAAGTGTGAACCACTTAATGATATCAGGCTGAGGAATGAACCCACAACACTATTTCCACATTTCTGATTAAGTCAAATGTGTTTATCGTGCATTTGTACTTTTTGCCATGACATAAGTAAAACTCCTACAAAGTATACTAAAGTTAATTTTGTTTTAACACACATTTAACCAAAATTCCTCACTAAAAAAAATTGTTGTGTAAAATCTGTCATCATTTCTGGATTGTAACCAATCGTCTCTGACGTATCCTCCCACTCGCCGTCAGATAGCAATGTTGTTTTGATTTGACCTTGAAATTAGCAAGAGTCCTAACCCTGCCAGTATCGCTCTGCAGTCCTCCGGAGCGCCCCCTCACACATCGAGATGCATTGCGAAGCAAAACGTAGTGCTACGGCTTTGTTGATGTCAGCGGTGTTTGTCACTTTGTTTATGTTCCTATTTACGGAGCCAGGGTTGTGTAGAAGTACCAGATTATGTTTTTCAACACGCATAGGGAATTATGCGAAAATGAGAATTGTATTAGCTAACATTTAGCTTGCAATAGCTGACTACCTTTAACTGAGCTCCTCCTCACCTTATCCTGAGCGTACAGTCCCTCTGGCATCATCCTCTGTTGGCCCATGCCCATCAGGGCCACCTCCAGTGCCAGGGCCAGGTACGACTCCCCGGGGTCCTGACTGCCCCACACCGACACATGGTGGTAGACTGGAGGCCTGGGGTCCCCCTCTGGGAAAGACAAGACATCAACATATTTGTGAGACTCACTAACAATGTGCTTTGTTCATTGCTGGGAGCAAGAGAGTGACAGAGAGAGAGAGAGAGAGAGAGAGAGATGTTAAAAACACACACACACACACACATAACACAATTAAAAAACGGCACAAACGGGAACCTCCAGTGCTGAGGAATGAATACAAGGCGGAAGAGCCCATCCTTGCAGTTCATGGAATGTCCACTTGAGGCTGGCTGCAAAAGGGAGTCAATCCCCATAGAGTACAATGTTAAAATGTCAGACTTTACAGCCTGGTTTAAAAAAAACGGTTTTGGTCTCTATAGCTAGTCTCCCTGTTCATGCCAACTGTACATTTATAAATACAGTCTATGGTGACGTCACAGAGGGTTTGTCCATTTATATATACAGTCTATGGGTGACGTCACGGAGGGCTTGTCCATATATATATATATATATAGTATATGGTTGTGCAGCGGCTAGAATAAAATAATATGAATGGGGTCTAGTGGGTGGCATTCACATTCAGTGAGATGCCAGCTCTGTTCTCTCAACTCTACTATTCACTCAAACAGAAAAACATCAACATGTGTTTACAAAGGCTGAGGCCCTACATTAAGTCCCCCCTCCCCACCACCACCACCACTTCAGCAAATGATCCCCTCAATCCTAACCATCACGAGGGTTGGGAGTGCATGTAGGAGGAGCTACGACAAGCCAGGGGACGCCATAACAGAGGAAATAGGATTAAACCCCCCAACCCGCAGATCTTACCAGTTGTAGCCAGGGGCCAACAGAGCGGCTATTGGCTCATTTGAAAGGATTAGAGCCAACCGTGTATGCCGATTGGTCAACAGTGAGCTTGGGCCCGCCCCTTTCTGACAGATGTTCCCAGCTGCCTTCCACAGGCAAATAGACATGGTTATTGTGGTAGTCTCTCTCTTACTAACACACACACACACATGCGCACACCCACCACTGAGTGTGCCAGCGTCTCAGTATCGCTTGGCGTGACCATTGTTCCCTGTAGCCTGCTGACAATGGGCAGACCCAGCCCCTACTCTACTCTATTATGTTGTGTTGTGTTAACTTGACCATTGGTGCAAAATACCCCAGGCTGAGAGGGAATGGAAATGGTGAGGGATTCCATACATCTCAACACACGCACACACACACACACACACACACACACACACACGCACACAAATGCACAAATATAAACACCACACCGCACACAGTAGGTGCCATTTTAACAAGAAAGCACACCCCCACCCGCCGTC
>JAODTR010000009.1:821089-834200 GCA_025399935.1 Amblyopsis rosae | reverse complement strand
GGGTCCCTTGCTGAAGCTGCTGCCCCCGCGACCCGACTCCGGATAAGCGGGAGAAGATGGATGGATGGATGGAAAAACCAAATTGTCAATGGTCACATGGTTCATGGAGAGGGAGATGGCGTGACTCTCTCTTTACATGGCTCTGGGTCTATATCAAGCCTACTTGTCACTACAAACAAAAAATAGCTTTTAGGTATACCCAGTGCCATGACAATAACAGAGTTACGTCAACGGAAGATCAACATTTTCAACAGTCACATGGTTCATGGAGAGGCACAGTAGTTCCTGGAAGTGCTTGGTGGGCAGTTTGAATATATGTCTATACAGATATATAACTTAATTTTTTGTTAATTAGCAATCAATAAATGCATCGATTTACATTTAAAATATATTTTCTAAGGCACTTTTAGTATTTAGGCTAACATCTGGAAAGTTTTTTTTTTTTTTAAAGAGAGCCTATACACATTGCCTATACTAAGACTCTCTCTTTACATGGCTCTGGGTCTATTTATAGCCTACTTGTCACTGCAAACAAAAATAGCTTGTAGGTCTACCCTATGGCTAGAATGTCCGTGTCAGACGTACGGTGGGCCAAATGAAAATACCTTAATATTTGGCGTCTGCATGAAGGCTGCCGACTCGTTTATTAAGATGATTTTTGCATTGATATAAACAAGTATTTGTGTAGGCTATGATCTTCAACCTCTCTCACTCTGTGCTGTGTAAAATTGAATCAGCAACAGTTAGCAGGGGGCTGAGCTATCATTGAGATTTACTGTATCTACGTAAATCTTTTATACAGTATAATGAAATAATCTAAATTAACGTTATTTTGAAAGCCGTAATATATACATATTTACTGTATATATAATATGTGTATTCTCAGTTGAACATGTGTGTGTGTGTGTGTGTGCGCGTGTGTTTGTGTATGCGTGCATGTGTGTGTGTGCGTGTAACAGACTGATTGAGAGCTTGAGGGGGTTAGCCTGAGGACTTTGCTCCTCCAAACAGCGAGAGCACTTGATCCTGTAGGATCCCGCTCTCATTTCAGTCTGTAAATAAGCATGCTGTTGCGTGTGTTTAGCCTCGTTTCACTACTGCGTGACATAACACCTTTACACACGCACACACACACACACACACACGCATACATTTCCTAAACCCTCAAAGTTCCCTTAGTTCCCTTAAATAGATCCATCTATTATTACTTCCCTTTCCTTCCTAATTTTGCTTCATAATAGTAAACATGCCTTTTTTTTGTGCATTCAAAGTGGAACACCATGGGCATGCACTTAAATACTGCCTTAAATTATAATTTACTGGCTAAAGGAGTATGTTCTTTTTTATGGAGAGATGGGGGGGGGGGCACATCCCCACACAGACCTCAACATAGCTCCCCTTTTTTCCAATTAACATGGAAAATGGCCCTCCTTCAGATAATTCTTAAACACATGCACATGGCACCAACCGCAAGCATTCCTATATATTAGTAAAGCCATTATTGTATTGTGGAAGCGCTTCATCATAACATAACGCAGAACATATTTCTAGAAAATTAAGCAAAACATTTTTTCAATTATTTTCAATTACGTCATGCGTGATTAATGCATGTATTAAAATGTACACAATGCATGAGATATGATACTTTTGGTGCTGGGCAAAAACAAAACTGTTTTTTGTTTGTTATTTAACCATTATTACTTTTTATGAATATAAAGGCAATTATCTCAACAGCTAAAAAAATACTTTCTTCATATTTTATTTGTTTATATAATATTTCTCAACAGCAGATAAAGCATTAGTTTTTTGCATAATTTTAGCATCCTATAATGCACACAGTACATAACACCTACTGTGTAATACTGTGATGTGTATAAAACACATCACATTTTCCTCAGCACACAGTGAAAACCAATAAAACGCGTGCAAAATAAAAAAATCGTCAACATCATTAATGGTCTTTGTGGAATTCCACTATTAATATAACCCTCACAGAAGATGAATTCCACCTCCGATCAGACTGACGAAGCCTTTGTCAGCCTGACAAAAGCAACGCAGTGAAAGGTTGTGTGCATTTCCATATTCAAGGCCCGCGAGGAAGACATTTCCACACTCTTACGAGGCGTTATTAGATAAGAGCACTTACAGAACGCTTAAGGGCACATTTTAATATCTGGTGATGCCTGCAATTATGGTGTGTTTGTGGGCGTATGTGTGTGTGTGTGTGTGTGTGTGTGTGTGCATGTGCGTGTGTACACCTGTGTACTATTGGATGAAAGGTTACACCTTGTTATTATGTGTGTCTGCAAGAGATCTTGCTCTGTAATGGAAATGAGACACAGTCCACAGCCCTGTGGCAGTGCAAAGTGCACGTGTACTGTAGGTGTGTGTGTGTGTGTGTGTGTGTGTGTTTATATCTACTCTATGGGTGGGCGTTTTGGGCTGTATACAGTACATGCGTTAAATATGTGTGTGTGTGTGTGTGTGTGTGTGCATGTGTGTGCACAGTATGTGCCCAGCCTAGAGACTGAGGCCTGTTACAGCAGGGGTGTGTGATAGGGCCTAATGATGATACATTCTGATTGACTGTATATTTGGTGCCATCGCTGGCGTCTCTTACGCGGGCATCCCACTTGCTTCTTAGACCTTTTCATGCACACACACACACACACACACCAGAAGCCCTTTTCATGTCACATGAAAAGGGCTTCCGGTGTGTGTGTGTGTGTGTGTGTGCGTGTGCGTGTGCGTGTGTGTGTGTGCGTGTGTGTGTGCGTGTGCGTGAGTGTGCGTGAGTGTGCGTGAGTGCGTGTTTGGGGGACACATATTGTATAGTGTGCCTGTCTTGTTTGGTACCTAGCAGGTAATATTCTCTCTCTCTCTCTCTCTCTCTCTCTCTCTCTCCCTCTCTCTCCCTCTCTCCCTCTCTCTCTCTCTCTCTCTCTCCCTCTCTCTCTCTCTCTCTGTCTCCTCTGATAAATGTTGCCACGTGTTTCCAACGTTTCACGTTTGAGGGACCCTGCTTAGTCGACGTATCGCTATTCATATCATTGGCAATGCACCCTGACAGCCTACTGAATGTCTTCGTGTATCCATGGTAACCTTTGTGTGTGCGCCCACACACGTATACTGTTGTGATCTTAGTGCTCTATAGCCTGTACTATGATACGTGTCCCATCACATCCACCCTGTCCCCCTCTTGCATTATCTGGTTTGCCCTTAATGAGCTGAGCTAGTGAGGTGTGCTAGCTGCTAATGCATTTATAGCTTGATAACAAGGAGCCTGTCTTCGACGTACCACAGTCATAAAGCACTGGAAGAAATATGTAAAATGAACCTTTCACTGGCGGCATGTACACCTGGTTTGATAAAATGTGGTTTGTTCTTGAGTGGGAGGCAGGCTGGCAAACGTGTGTGTGGTCTTACATTATTCAACATACAGTGCACAGATATGCGTGCGGTTTCACATGCGTTGTGCATTTATGACAAGGAGGTATTGATAATATTACTAGGATCAATAAATGGTTAATCAACATCTGAGGGGTTTGTGTGTTATCGTTTAGACTCCAGACTGACTGGAGACAATAAACACATATAGTTAATAAAGGAGCAAAGCACCCTGGGAAGAAAGATAAGTATATGTCGATATAGTGAACACACATTTTGAAAAGTATGGGTGTATAATTAGGCCTGATGAAGGTTATATGGTGTTAAACTCTTGTCTTATCTGTAGGAACTCCATAAAATAATTACGTTTGTATGTTTGAATGTTTGATACAAAGTCACGTGAAGATAACCGCCGCAGCGTATGACTGAAATTTGCTTTTCAATTCCAACAGTTGCCAGAAGCTTCTAAAAATATATGCATTTTGTAACTGAAGAGATTTAAACAAATATTACATGTCAGCCCATGGACAACATAGACAGCAATAAAAATATATTTAAAACAAATGTAATTAAAGGCTAATCAGACCATATTAGAAATAAGAATACAATTATACGTACAAATAATAATTGTTTTGTTTTGTCTTGCGACCCGGTGTTCCAGCCCGCAGTTTGTGAATGGCATAGGCATCCAGAAAATAAATAACAGCAACTAACGTTGACAACTAACGTTTACATATTTTCTCCGAAGCCATTCGTTTATGGAACAGGAAACTGCTCATTGTTCCAATAAGACACGTAAGACCACCAATTCCTTTTGCCTCTATTTCCTGTCTAGCACTGGGCCATTTCCTCCATTGTCAGAGGCCCACGGCATAATGGGTAATAGATACTGGACTTAATGCCTCAGCCAGAAAAATAGAGATAGATGGTGAGGAGGGAGGAGGAGAGACAGAGGGAGGCCAAACGAGAGGGGAAAGAGACGGATCCAGAGGGTGAGGAGTGAGTTATGAGGTGCAGTACCCAAGGGGTTAATTCCTCACTGACAGTTTTCTATACGACCAGGGCGCGCACACACGCGTTCTGATGTCATCTGGCCGGACGGCCGCTAGCTCGCTAGTTAAAAGGGGATCCGTTCATGGTCCAGTGTAGCCCTTCATATATCAAGGAGCAGTTTGTTTAGCTAGCACACTGACAGGATACAGTAACGTGGGCAGGGCGTGGGCTACAGCCGTGATATATGGAAGATAGCAAAGTGTGGGGGTGTGTGTGTGTGTGTGTGTGTGAAGGCAGGAGGCGGGGGGCGGGAACATCCAACCCTATTTGTAGCAAGCAGATTAATGTGTATTTTTGTGTATTTGATCAAGTTGCAGAGAAAAAACACATTTAAGTAATCTCTTATTGATGCTGTAAATAATTCTCGTGTCTGGCAACCTTTTGGAAAACATGCGGTACTTAACAACGCTAACTGTCAACGAATTATGTAAGAGGAGAACTAAATATATATGTCCCCCATTCCTCCACCTCACCTCTCTTTTCTTCTCTTTTCCACCTCTCCATCTCCCTATCTTGTCCTCTCTGACCTTCATCTCTGCCCTCCACCACTCCAGCTGTGGTCCTCTCCGTACCCTGGTGCAGGAACACAACGGCCCGCTATTATCACTGTGACACCCGAGTGTGCGTGTGTTTGTGTGACAATAAACCCATTATCCCATTGGTCACAATGCCACAAAGACAACACATTGCTCCTGTGCTAGGCTCAGACCATGGCATTGTTCCCGCCAATGGCCCATCCAGAAGACTTTACTGCTAGCTAGTGGTCTGTTAACGCAACAGACCACTAGCTGACTGACTGACTGGCTAACTGACTAACGCACAGGGTGGTATGCAGGCTAGCATGTATACTGTAAGAACAACCGACAACAAAATTTGCAGTTATTAGACAAACACAAGAGACAGATAGAAGACAACCATTTTCAAATGCATGTATAAAAGGCAGTTTAGTAAACAGACATTTCAGCTTGTAAGGCAGGCAGACAGACAGACAGAAGACTAGGCAGTAAACTATCCATCCAGTCACCCGACATTCCTTTCCTAATAACTCCTGTTCCCCTCGGAGAGGAAAACAATAAGATATAACAATTCACAAATGGCTGAGGCAGGCAGAGCATTACAAATGAAATGTAATGTTGTTACAGTTTGGAAATAATGAATTATGAGGATAAGCAGGGATCTGTAAAATCACTGTAGCCATTCACCGAGGTTTCATTTTTCAGCAGGATTGAATTATGGGAAATTGGCCCCAGTCAACTGCAAAATACAAAATGGGAGAATGAAAATGATTCACCATTCTGGTGTGTGTGCGTGTGCGTGTGCGTGTGCGTGTGCGTGTATATATATATATATATCTGTGTGTGTGTATGTACGTGTGCGAGTGTTTGTGTTTGTGTGTGTTTGTGCGTGCGAGCTTGTGTGCGTGCATGTGCATCTTCATCCCCCTAGACCTGTTGAGGGCTTTCTCTTCCTCACCCCGTCACACATGTGATAAATGCACCTTATCACCTCTGTCATTGTAATAGCCCCACAACAGGCCCAGAGAGAGAGAGAGAGATGGGGTGGGTAACAGATAAACATTGCTTGATGCGGGGGGGTGGAGAGAGAGAGTGGGGTGGGAGAGAGGGATGGAATGGGATAGCAGAGTTATCAGCCTGTCTTGTAGGGCAAGAATACACATCAAGCTGCCAATCATCTGCCCTGAAAATTGCTCTGAGATTTGAGTCCCCAGACAGTGTGAGTGCGTGCGTGCGTGCGTGTGTGTGTGTGTGTGTGTGTGTGTGTGCGTGCGTGTGTGTGTGCCATAGCCCTGTGCGACAGCTCATGCTGCCATGCTATCACTGCCCTTCCATCCACCCACCCATCTGTCCATCTGACCATCTCACCTACCATCCACTTTCTCTTAATTTTACTCCTCAAACTTCAAAACACCTGGGCATCTCTCTCTCTCTCTCTCTCTCTCGCTCTCTCTCTCTCTCTCTCCATCCCTTAATAGCCAGTTCCAGAGAGGACAATGGTGACTCAAACCACTCGAGTATATGTTTTAGTGACAGAAGAGACAGAGAGAGACAGAGAGAGAGAGAAGGAGAGAGAGACAGAGACAGAGAGAGAGAGAGAGAGAGAGAGACAGATGGTTTGAGAAAGTGAAGAGGAGATGAAGGAGGGAGGTTAATATGTGAGCAGAAACCATTTCGCTCTCTTTAATTTTATATTGATCAGAGCTGCAAACCTGTCCTCTCAACCAACCGTGCATGTGTGTGTGTGTGTGTGTGTGTGTGTGTGTGTGTGTGTGTGCGTGTTTGTGTGTGCGCTCTCGCCGTGCGAGCGTGTGCACGCGTGCGCATGGTCGTGTGCCTGTGTCGGGAGTTGAAAGCACTTAAGCTGTCTCCTTGTTTCTATACAGAACCAGAATGAGCAGATAGAGAGACTGAAATGGGAATGGAATCAATTTGACAGTTTAAAAACAAAGAAAACATGTCTCTTTATTTAGTTTACTCAGATGATTGTTAAATAATTAAATTATATTTTAATGGTTCAAGAAATAGAAGATCGGTACCGCTGAGTGGTTAGATTCAAAGTTGTCAAGTATGGTGAAACAGCGCCCTCTAGTGAGGATTGTGATATTGCCACATGGAAGCGATGGAGACAGCGAAACAGACATCGATAGAGAAAGACGAGAGAGGAAGAAGGAGACATGAGTAGAGAAGAGGATATGAGGAGCTATAAAAACAGCCCGAGAGGAAATTAGATGATGGAGGGATAAGAGAGGAGAGAGGGACAGACGAATGGATGCTGGCAGAGCCGTGTGGGCCAACACGGAGAGATAGCAGATTGATAAGCATCACAATGATGTCCAATTGTGGCTATGTGATGCAATCGCAGCGCAGGCGATTGTGCCCACACACATGCATACACACACGCACACGCACGGCGCACACACACACACACACACACACACACACATAGATCGGCCTCAGGTGCGACAAAGGCAAATACCCACTTGGACAGATAGCCATTTATGTCCACTTCCATCAAATGTTAACACCCAGATTTATTTCAACGCATTTTTCCAATTTCCCATTTGTTACCACACACACAACACGTGTTGTCCTGTCCTGTCTCTCTGTTACAAACAGAGAGAGAGGAATCTGAATCTCTCCAGTGCCTGGATGGAAAAATGCTTTCAAAAAGTGTATCATGTACTCTTTTTCATTGATCACATAAACTGCAATAATAATTCCAGTACCATGGCAAACATGAAAGAAAACACAACAGTGTTTAAATACAAGGGTGAAACTGGTTAAAAAAACTATGATCAAATCACCATATAAAGCAATATGTGAGACCAAGACCAGAACAAAACATTTAACAAAAGGAAAACACAAACTATACACGACGAAAAGGGACTGCAACTGCACAGAGCAGTTCCAGACACGTAACACGTCATTATTACAGTCATACAAGTCATTATAAGACTGTTTTCATTGTTTCTGTTGACTAATATTTCTAATTTACATGATTAGGAATGTGAAAAAATGTATTGGATTAAATTACCAACAAGAAAAACATTCAACATTTTGAAAAAATCCAATAAACTCTGTAACTAATTCCATTCCAACTTGACATCGGCAGTTGATATTCAGTAATGTATTGAATATTGCACTCAAAAAATAAGAATTTAAACTACAAAATTAAACTATTTGAGAAAAAGAGATGACTTCCATGAATGCAGTGTCCAGTAGCACACTTGAGACAAAAGCCTCTGCCTATATATTCCACAAAGTTTCCTCTGGGTCCATTTGAATTCTGTCGCCGTGTCTCTGTGAGCGAGGGAATACAGGAGCCACACCGACAGCTAGATAGATGGAAAGCAAGGTTGCTCTCCGTCTGTGAGGGATTATCCCCCATCCTCTATTTGTGACAAGAGCTGATAACAGTCTGAGAGGAGAGGCATTGAGAGGGCTAAGCATGCTCACACACACACACACGCACCTACACACGCACACACGCACACACACACACACACACACACACACACGTACACATTCATATAATCCACAGCAAGAGAGATATCAATCCATCACTTAGAGCCAGGGATTCAACAGGCGGAAATGGGTTCCTCTCAATAGCTGACAAGCTAACACACATATAGACATTGCATACACACAAACACATGAGCGCGCGCACACACACACGCACACAAACACAAACTCATGTTTTTGGGGGTTGAATGGGACGTTTGTGAATAGCTGTTCAATTTCATCTGCTTATCTGATATAACATTTGTCAATATATTGTTGTCCACCGCAGTGTTATAATAGTGGATTTTCATAGCTAAGTGACATCAGTGTCCCTAATAGATACCATAAATCACTGCTCTTAACCCACGGTATTATCACAACACACACACGGCATGGGTGGAAGAATGGGTGGATAGGAAGTGATTCTTAAAGCATGTCACATTATGGAGCAGTAGTAGCGCTGTTCACTATGTCTTAACAAAATCAAAACAATGATTATATTAAAAAATTAAGAAAAACATGATAAACAAAGTGAAACATAATGGAATGAATTAGAGAAGACCAAAACAACACCGGAAGAAGACAGATCAAATAAAAAACGAAAACAATAAAATGTGAGAAATGTCTCTAGTCTTGGTGGCGGCGCGCTACACGACAGGTTAGGTGGCAGACCATTTGGCGAGCAGCAGCGGTGCTTGATTTGATGGATGAGGCGAATCCCAAGCTCTTCCCCTTGTAACTTTAAAGTCATTAAGCCTTTTACATGGCTATGCAGATTTTTATGGCCACCTCAGACAATCTGCCACCCTCGTGAGCAGAGCAGGAGCGAGTGATTGAAAGAGAGAGAGAAGGCGAGAGAGACTTGAAGGCAACCGGGAGTTGCTTTGATGACAAAATCATCTCACAGAAAGGTGATAGAGCGGAATTTGTATTTATTTTGTTACATTTATATTTGTTTGTCTCAATATTATGTTTGCAATAGGTATAGGAGACACACATTTGTATTATTATTTTGTGTAAATTACCTATGCTGTACAAATACAGTAGAGGAGTAGTATTAGCATTAATAATGAACACTAGCTTCACAGTTGCCATGCCATGTCAAACTAAAGTCTATAGCTTCTCACTGTCACTGATTTGAGGGTTTTATGTGTTGTTTTTCTATTTGAATTAGCAGTAAATGATGAACATCGAAGATAATCATTTATGCTATATTAAGGTAAAGGTTGTTTGTGTTTGTGTATGGCGGAGTTTTTTAATGTGTTTTGGAAACAAAATGTAATTTATATTTTCAATCGTTAAGATGTCCTTTAGTGTCCTGAAAGGCGTCGAACAAAATAATTATATTATTATTGTTATTTTGTGTTAGAGGCCAAGGTGGTTGATAATAAATGGTGGGAGGTACAATTGATACGCTCTAAATACTAGCTTGATGAGATCTCGTCGATTTGTGTGTGTGGGTGGGTGTCTACACAGATGTGCTGACATGTTTGTGACTTCTCTTAGATTGGCTTTAATGGCATCTTGTAAACAGACACAGACATGCAGCCCGTCACACTGTGAGAGGTATAGGCAGGCAGACAGACAGGCAGACAGACAGACAAGCAAGCAGGCAGGCAGATAGACAGACAGACAGACAGGCAAGCGGACAGACAGACAGACAGACAGACAGACAGGCAGACAGACAGAAAGGCAGACCAGCCATTAAATATCCATCCATTTATCTACCCACCCACCCATCCATCCATCCATCCATCCATCCATCCACCCATCCATTCATACTTCCATCCTTTCATTCATTCATCCACTCATCCTTCCATCCATCCATCCATTAATCCACCCATCCATCCTTCCATCCATCCATCCATCCATCATTCCATCTATCATCCACTCATCCATCCATCCTTCCTTCCATCCATCCATCCATCCATCCTTCCTTCCATCCATCCATCCATTCACCCATCCATCCATCCATCCATCCATCCATCCACCCATCCATCCTTCCATCCATCCATCATTCCATCCATCCATCCACTCATCCATCCATCCTTCCATCCATCCATCCATCCATCATTCCATCCATCCATCCACTCATCATTCCATCCAGTGATCTTAGCCATTCCCACAGGCTGCCTCCTCTGCTGTTAGGATTTAATTAACACAGTGGCACAACACCCTCATTAAAGCTAATTAGTTAAAACATCAGCCAATCAACCGTTAATTGGCTTTGGTAATTAATTCAGGCACCAGACCATATGAAAGCAGCAGGGAAGAAGATAATGGGGGGTGGTATGAGGTATGGAGAGAGAGAAAGAGAGAGAGAGAGAGAGAGAGAGAGAGAGAGAGAGAGGGCTGATACAGACAGATGAGGGAGATGTTAAATTACAATGTGTAGAAGTGGTTATCAGCGCCTCAGCGCTATCAATTACTGCAGAACATGGCGTATGCTGTACTACGTGTTGGCAAGGTTACTGCCACGGTAGTGCTGTTGTCAGATGGAAATAGTGCTTCTCCAAAGTCAGTCTAACAGTGTCCTAACTGATGCTACCAAATGTCAGCGACAAAACATTTTCTATTGGAATGTATCTGACCTTAACGTCTGGCAAAGCCCTGATTCTATTGTTGAGAAGGTGCCGTGGACAAGGGACTCATTCAGTAGGTTGAAATGACGTAACAGAGGAGAATATTTACTGTAACAGATGTGGACAGACAGCATCCGGTGATGTGATAGCTGGAGAATATCGCTTACTGTTGCATTCAGATAGGACCCAGTGTATAGCAAACAATAATCGAATAACAATATTTACCTTGTAGATTACATTTAGCTGTAATGTTTTTTGCACAATTCTTTAAAGCAGTGGGAAAGAAATGTCTCACGAGAATATGTGACAACACAAGAATGCTATTTTAAATGAGTTTTGAGAGCACTAACAGAAATGTTTAGTATAGAAATGTTTGAGGAATAGTTTTAAGAAGGTGTTGTTCAACAATCACAAAAACTACATTAAACATCAGACATTCTGTCTACTGAATGAACCCTCTACCCTAGAAGTTGGGCGGAGCTGTGCTGAACCAATCATGAAGAAGGTGTCACTTGTCTCACCGTAACAGGTGCTGACATTACAGTATAGGACATGAGTAGTTCAGGGACACATCATTCAAGTGGTTTATCTGTTTATCTGAACCTGACATGACTATTTGATAAAGACATGTTTAGCATCATTTTAACATTGAGAAATGCTGTGTGTGTGTTATATTTGGGGATTTGCGTGCGTGTGTGTGTGTGCGTGTGTGTGTGTTATGTTTGGGGGTTTGCGTGTGCTGTTGATTGCCAAGTCAGCATGTCTATTTAAAACTTGCTGATGTCATTCTCTGACCACTGACATATGATGAGACCTTTGGGATGGAAATGGAGTCCCGGCAGGGCTCACGCCCACCACACCTCTCAACAATGTATCCCTCCTCCGCACAGCTGATTGAGAAGAAATGGAAAAAAGCTATGATAGCCAGCAGAGAGAGAGAGAGAGAGAGGGAGCGATTGAAGGGAGAGAGAAGAGGAACTCAAACATGAACTCAAATATAGCAAACCTTTTTGAAACAATCCAATACTTTCAATACAATTTGGGATATTGGAATAAAATGGTCAATGATCAATTTCTTCAAATATAATTTGTCGGTAATAGTGTGTCTGTGTGTGTGTGTGTGCTCACCTGTGCATGTTTGTGTGTGTGTGTGTGTGTGTGTGTGTGTGCGTGTGTGTGTGTGTGTGTGTGTGTGTGCGTACAGTGGGTGCTGTGTAGGTCAGTGCTTGGTTAATGCTCAATTTATTTACTGCTTGCTCCCTTGCCACTACCTAAGCAACTCTCTCTCCCACCCACACACATTCACACGCACACACAAACGCACGCACTCACACAATGACTGTGATTGATTGAATAAACTGTCAGAGGTTTGAGATAGCTTCACCAGCATCAAACACACCCTACACACACATGCATGTGTGCCCGCACGCACACACACACACAAATGAACATCAAGGTCTCAAGAGTAAAGCACACATTATTTGTGCCTACACACACACACACACACACACACGCACACACACACACACACACACACACACACACACACGCACACACACACACACACTCACACTCGGACACAAGGGAGAACACCCAATTACCATTTCAATAGCGTGCGTTTAAAATCCAGTAAATAATTTTGCTGACTGATAGATTTGCTGGTAATAACTAAAATCATAGAGCAAGTAAATATAACTGTACTATTCAACTGATTTTATTCAACAGCTTGTATTTCCTGAAAAAATAATTAGGATTATTTGTTAAAATATAGTATTTTCTTGTTTTCTGAGTGGAGTGGGCAACCATAGCACGTCTCTAGAGCGAGCAGAAAGCGTAAGCTGACTTGTCTCCGCACTCGTATAGTGACATGGGGTGCTGGTTTAAATACCTTGCAGCTTGATGCTCATATCAACTCGAGCAAAAATAAAGACATTTTATTTTGCATTGAAAGACACAGTTGAGTGTGCATGTGCATACACAATGAACGCCCTTCCTCCCAAAAGATAAACAGACACACATGCACACATCTACAGCTCGTCCATCCTACTATATGTTCACCACCTCCCCAAC
>JAODTR010000009.1:804684-816518 GCA_025399935.1 Amblyopsis rosae | reverse complement strand
GTGTGTCTCTCTGTCTATATATATATATATATATATATATATATATATATATATATAGCAATGATAACCAGATACGTATATTTAATGGGCTTTAAATGTTGTATTAATTCATTAAAACATTTAAAATAATTAATACACTGAACATATATAGATTATGCATTTATACATGCATGGAGAGACAGAGCCACTGACCATGCCTTTAATTGCTTCATAAAGGTTATTTACATATGCAATATCAGATGTTGATTGTCCCTAAATAGCCTCCGTATAAATGGCTGTGGACCAGAGCGCCACTGTAACCCGCTCGTCTGTGCTGCACTTCTGCAGGAGAATATTTGTTGAATGTCCAATATCCTTCTAACTTCACCATGGTTATCAATATTACTTTCTTGTCCTTCATCCTGCATGGCATCGGCCCCTCTTTTTCCACCATTTTGGGGCACCGTAAAGAAACTTTGAGCACTCATCTGACGTGCCGTTTTACGATGGTAGCGATATAGCTATAGCAATGCGATGGCTAAAGCCATCTAGACAAGGTCATACACCTGTGATCAAAGACAAGACCGTAGCTAATTAACATGAACACTGTAGCCACCAACTGGACAGGGTGAATTACTTTAGTTTAAGGTAGATCGTCCTCAGTGTTTTCATGAAATTCAAATAGTTAAATTGACGGACGGCTTTCAGATTTTTCCGTCAACAAAAGTCATTCAGTGACCTTACGGACACACAGACACACACCAACGTAGAGTATGTTATTCTATCGCTAGTCCCTGGATTACACGGTCTCTGGTATAATCCCCGATATGGTCGCTGAACCAAAGAACAAAGACTCAGTGTCACATTCCCTCCGCTCATCTAGGGGCCGCTTGACAAAGCCATTGGCTAGCATGTCGCGTTCCTGGCGCCTGGTAAAATTGTTGAAAATGTGCGTCCTAAACACACGTCTGTCTCTGACTAACAATGTGTTACAATAAATAAATCAAACATGCCTTTCTTTGGCCAGCACTGGCACCAACTGTTTTTGTTCCTTTTGCTTCCACATTTTGATATGATGTCACTCTTTACTTAACATGACATGTTGTTTTTTTTTTTTTTTATCTAAATTTTAACTAATTTCATGAGAATACAAAGCAATTTTTTTTCAAGACCAAAGCACAAACAAGCTCTGTCTTTGCCCAGGCCTGCCTTGAACAAACGTGAGGAGAACTGTGGACCTCGGGCCCATGGGCCGGATTGTTTTTTATTAAAAAATTTTTTAGCATGTTGGTTAAAAGTATTGTGGCCCGCGAAGTTCTCTGACATTTTCAATGTGACCCTCAAGTAAAAAGAATTGCCCACCCCTGGTCCAGGGTGTCTATATTCTTGTCATTGTTTTGTTGTCCAGGTGCCTTCATGCTGCCATACTTTATCATGCTGGTGTTCTGTGGCATCCCTCTCTTCTTCCTGGAGCTGTCCTTTGGACAGTTTGCTAGTCAGGGTTGCCTGGGAGTCTGGAAGATCAGCCCCATGTTTAAAGGTTAGTATCAAGTACACTAAACCTACACTTAACATAAGAGTTGCTGTCACACTCAAATTATCTTATGCGAAGGACATTTTCTTCATGTTATTATCATTATAATTATTATTATTATTATTAATGCATTTATTATTTGTATTGTTTTATGTCTTGCCCATGTTAAACTTGTATTGGCAGGGCATATAAAAAATCAATCAGTCTGACTTTAAAGCCGCCTTAATTTATCATTACAGCTGTGATTCTTATGTTTGCCTTTTGACTCATATTAGTTAGCAGGATGACTCAAACATCCTGTATGCAGAATGTGTGTCAATAAAACATTTTGAATGATGGTAATTATAACTCCTTCAGGAAGATGTTGTGCACATGTATTTGCATGGTAGGGCTACTGTATGCTTGATGTAACATTAAGTTAAGATTAGTTAATGAGGCAAGACTGCCAGATAAATCAATAAGAAACAGGTTTTTGTAAGAATTGCATGTGCGTGTGTTTTGAACTTTGCCTGTGTAATTGTATCTGAAATGGCACTTTAAGCTACTTTGCTGTTTCCTGATCTTCTATCACCCATAATGTATACACATTACCTGCAACGTTTTCTATCAGCAATGTACTGTACCTTGGAGGCCGAAAACGTTTTTTCATGCTTCATTCAATGACAAGATTGAACACGCATCGCACATTACTTCCGTCAATGAACTGTAATCTAATCGAAGAATAAACAAACTCCCCTAGTGGGAATAAGCACTGATGCCCATGGTGTGTTTTTGATTCCTGCACTGTGGTGTTCCAGATCAAGCGAGTGGTTTCGTGAACTTGCGTTTATCATCTCTGCCATTCATCATGTCAGTTTTCAGCACAGATTGCATCATAATCCCACCTTCAGAAGTCTCTGTGAAACAAATGTGTTAGGAGGAGACAAGCCTGGCCTTCAGTGAATGCGTGAGCGACCACATTCTAGTCAGTAAGCGCTCTAATCCCTTAGTTAGCAGTTACTTAAATATTTAAAGCCCTTGCAAGTGTGTGCTTTCCAGCACGGTCTTCGGATGCACTGCATGCTTCAGTATATGCAATGATAATACACATACTGTGTGTGTAATGAAGACAATACATTTTCATGCCTGGATCAGGTGCACCGTTTACAACCTTGCAAATATATTGGACTACTGTATTAACAAAGATAAATCTACTATGCACGGCCTGAAACAAAGTCAATTGTCCCCGCTGCAGAAATACCGTTGTAGGTACTTTGGAATTAATGTAATATACTCCAAATACGCATTAACTCCCCCCCCAACCACCAGCAAAGAGAAATAATGAACAATGTTATGGTGAAATCCGTGGACCTCTCCATTGACTTGCATGGAGCGCTGGGGCATTCTAGTCTCCATAAAGTGGGGTAAATCCCTTTCCCAAAAGTATAACGCAGAGGTATAAAGTCATTCTGTTTCCCCAGAGACATTATAGAAGAGACAAGACCACAAACATTTCAAATGTAACTCTATAGAAGAACAGCAAAAATGGCCAATTCTTAACCTATTTTACCAATTGCGTGGACCTTGCGCTGACGCAAGCCGACAGTTGCCCATGCTTGGTAGAAGTATAACCTATTGGTAAAAGAAGGCATTTTAAACAATATCTTTTCCCAGTGACCATTGCATTCTTACGGCTCTCACCGCATTCATATCAATAGGGTCTTCCTAATAACTGCCTCTAATGACTTTGACCTTGCCAAGATGGCTGCCGAGCCGAGTGGACAGAAATGCCCACAGGTGCAGTCACACATACGCAAATGAAAAACTGGGCAGGACCGTTTTCTGATGCGAAAGTCAAATATTGTCATGCGAAATGTGGGCAGTGCAGGAGGTGACACACCCAGAACTCTGTTTCTTGGTTGCAGTTTGTATTGTGATTGTTGGTTACACATAGCACAAGCACTTTGACCTTGCTAAGATGGCTGCCGAGTCGAGTAAAACGTACCTCTCCCCGTCCCCTCTGTACCTGCAGGTGTGGGCTACGGCATGATGGTGGTGTCCACCTACATCGGCATCTACTACAACGTGGTCATCTGCATCGCCTTCTACTACTTCTTCACCTCCATGACCAACTTGCTGCCCTGGACGTACTGCAACAACCCCTGGAACACAGCCGCCTGCAGCGGCGTGCTGAGCAGTAGCCAATCGCTCAACGCCAGCCTGGCCAACGCCACCAGTAGCCTGATGGAGGGGGTCTCCCAAGTGGTCAATCGCACCAAGAGGACCAGCCCCAGCGAGGAGTACTGGAAGTACGTATACACATGCTGTATGCAACTCCCAAACTCACATTTAAAAATGACACTGTTGTGATTTGAGTTTGGAGATTGGCTCCAATTGGCCCGGCCACCACGCTTAACATTCTTATACTGTTTCACAACCTCAATGGAAGATTTTCTTTGTGTGTGTCAGGACTATGATAGCCTGGTTTGTTCCATTTACCTAATAAGTGATCGTTGATCTACATGATGTTGGGGTAATACGAGCCACCAAGCTCAGGTCCACATACTCCAACTATTGCACCCAGATTTTGAGTGCAGGGTTTGTCACAGTAGAGAGGTTTCAAAGCAAGTAAGGTATCTCACCACCTGTAGTCAGGGAATATGAGTGGATAATACAAGTGAGGTATGCTTATTGGCAATCTTTGCCAATATAACTTGTTACGTAATAGAAGTGTGTTTGGCATGCAAACTACAAGCTACAGCCCACTGTGGTTTGTTATAATAGTAATAATAATAATCATCTTTATTTATATAGCAGTTTTCATACAGAATTGCAGTTCAAAGTGATTTACAGAGAGGGAATACATGCACAGGCGTGCTTCCCAAGAACAAATACAGTAAAACAACATTAGTAAAAATGGTTAAAGAAATCAGATTAAAAAATAAATAAGATAAATATTAAAACAGGTGCATAAAGGAATACAATGAAGATACATAACATGATACTGAAATGACATGCATTAATAAAAATTGTTAAAAGAATCAGATGAAAGAAATAAGATAAATTAAAACCTTATAATTTTTGTTGCTATGTCAGAATGTCAGCACCCTGGTATAGTTATATACTGTGGTAACCTTCTAATTTTAGACTAAATTGTGAGATGATGAATTAAGACTATCGTAGTGGTCACACATATTGCCTTACAAGTCGACTCAAATAGAGCACTGTGCCGGCAATTATGAGTTTATGCGCTGTTTGTGTTAACAGGTCACGGTTAGTCTCACAGCTCCTTAAGACTGACGTGTTGTGCTTTGCTCAGTCTGCTGAAGTAGCCCATTGTGTGTTGTGTATGCTTAAAAGATGGCCTTCTTCAGCTCAGAGACACTAAAGACCTATACATCTTTTCTGTCATTAAGATTCTCAAATGTTTACCATCTTCCATCCTTCGATGTTTACGCGCAACACAAATGGCTGCCGCTATATATTTTTGGCTTGTCTCCTAAACCTGAAAACCAACACATGCATTTGCACCCAGGCATAGTGGCTTGACAGTATCGGTTTTCAGATGCATTCCTGGGAACAGAACCCCAACTGATCTTTTCACCTTCGGTGTCGCCACATCTCTCCCCCCAGACACTATGTCCTGGACATCTCAGATGGCATTGGTAATTTCGGGGAGGTGCGTCTGCCTATTCTGGGTTGCCTGGCTGTTTCCTGGGTGGTCGTCTTCCTCTGTCTGATCAAGGGGGTCAAGTCTTCTGGCAAGGTCACTCTCACACACACATGCACGTATACACACATGCACGCACACACGCGCACGCACGCACACACGCACCACATACTCAAATATAGAAGCACATAGTTGCGCACATATTACACTTAAGCTATAGAAGTCTTGTCAAAGGATTATACCTTAACTGAGGTAAGTGTTTATTCTGTCTAGGTTTATCACGTGTTAGCTATAGTGCATGCTACAGTATAGCGAGCCAAACTTTTTAGATGCCGTTTGCTTTGTGACACAATGCACACATATGATGTTTGACTATTTAAAAGACAATTATTCGAGTCAAGAAAGTCTCAGTTTGTATAAGAAAATACGTAATTAGTAAGACTACAAACCCCGTGTCACGTAAGTGTCATGCCGTTTTCACGCCACAATCCACAAGCCGAAGAAGCATTGTTATGGTGACCTGTGTTGTGTGAGACAAAAGCTGTGGTTCACTGAGCGGTTACACACAAGTTGTGCGCGCGCGTGCGTGTGTGGACTATGTTCCCCCATCAGTTACATCTTCTGTGCTGTGGGTTCCTGATACATTAAATAGAAAAGATAATGACATGCGTGCACGTGCATGTATGCCTGCACAGGTGGTGTACTTCACAGCCACGTTCCCGTACGTAGTTCTGACCATCCTGTTCATCAGAGGCATCACTCTCGAGGGAGCCATGAACGGCATCAAGTACTACCTGACTCCTCAGTGGGAGAAGGTCCTTGACGCCAAGGTACGGCCAAACTCATACAGAACACCCTGACATGTAATCACAAACATGCAGGTGTTATACAAACATGTATTACACAACAGTGCTGGATTCCCTGTTGCTAGTTGTTTATATTTGTGCTTTGTGTAGGTTTGGGGGGATGCTGCGTCCCAAATCTTCTACTCGTTGGGCTGTGCCTGGGGCGGTCTCATCACCATGGCGTCCTATAGCAAGTTCCACAACAACTGTTTCAGGTCAGCACTCCAAACTAATTCCTGTTTGTAAGGCTGGTTTCTCCCGTGCACGCCTATTATGATCCTAGCTCTATTTCGCTGCGCCGTGCGATTGGTTGCACCAGTTAGGACAACTTGGCGTTGTGATACGCAGTCCAGCTCGGACACGGCGTAGTGACGTAGCGTTTTAGCTAGTTTAGCTTTGTGTGCTGTCAGCATTGTCATCGGTCGTTACAAGTCCTATGGAAACCAGCGGCACTGATAAAGGTATATGCCTAGGGTGTGTCAAATGTTTGCACACCTAAATGTGCACATTTTACTTGGGGGTTAACTTTGGGTTAACTTTGGTCTGCTGAAATACAGAGCGCAGTTACGTCTCAAGGCTGCCAAGCTATCCTATTATGGCTGAATAAATCTGAATGTGAGAAAGACAGCAGGGTAGTGGAAGTTCTGTGAAGCCTTCAGCATCGCGCTGCTTTTATTTTCCAGTGTTTTAGTTGCTTGGCAGAGAGAGGTTGAAGGAGAGAGGCTGGGAATTGGAGACACAAAAAAAAGAAGAGTAGAAAAGCAGCAGAGGAGCAGATAGGTTGAGGCAGCTGTCGGGAGAAAATGAGGGTTGGAGAGAGGAGGGGGAGCAGAACAGGGAGGGTGAGGAGGTTTCACTCTCTGTGAATCCAGCAGGGGCTAAATGGGGCCAGCTGGGAGAAAAGAGGAGCGATAAGGAGGGGACAGGCAGGTGCCACAGAGATATGCGTTTTGTTCTTCACAGCTTCATTTAGACTCCTGTTAAGTTGGAGCTCAGGGAGAAGGGCAGCAGAGGAGATAAGGGCAGAGGGTGCAGAGAGAGAGAGAGAGAGAGAGAGAGAGAGAGCGCGGATGGGCGGACAAACAGAGGGAGGGAGGGTGAGCTTATGTCGTTTGTTCTCTTTGCCAGAAGCTTCAGGTTGCACTGACTGTCCGTACAGAAGCTGCCACAGACTAATTTGTCCATTCCCTGTGCAGTTGCCCTATGCCCTCACACAGTGCCCCCAAGTGGCTGGACCACAGATGTGCACTAAGTGTGCAGCCCGGAGACCAATTGAGTTTTACTTGTACAACACAGTTTCAAATGAAAGCAATACTGTTAAAATAGGCTCTTTTAGAAAGCCACGTTCTCAAAGAGCCCCAGTCACCCGTGCGTGCTCTGCGGTGTGTGCACAGGGACAGCATCATCATCAGCATCACCAACTGTGCGACCAGCGTGTACGCCGGCTTCGTCATCTTCTCCATCCTGGGCTTCATGGCCTTCCACCTGAACGTGCCTGTGTCCGAGGTGGCCGACCACGGCCCCGGCCTGGCCTTCGTAGCCTACCCAGAGGCCCTCACGCTGCTCCCCATATCGCCGCTGTGGTCCCTGCTCTTCTTCTTCATGCTCATCCTCCTGGGGCTGGGGACGCAGGTGATGGACACACACACACACACACGTGCACGCACACATATAGACACACACACACACACACACACACGTGCACGCACACATATAGACACACACGTAAACACATATAGACACATACACACACACACACACACACACACACACACGTGCACGCACACACACACACACACACACAGAGACACATACACACACACACACACACGTGCACGCACACAAATAGACACATACACACACACACACACACACGCACGTGCACGCACACATATAGACACACACACACACACACACACGTGCACGCACACATATAGACACACACGTAAACACACACGCACGCACACACATAGACACACACACACACACACATAGACACATACACACACACACGCACACACACACGCGCATGCACACATATAGACACACACACACACGTGCATACACACATATAGACACACACACACACACACACGCACATGTGCACACATACACATACACGCACACATGCAAACACACACACAAACGCACACGCGCGCAGACACACACACACATGTGCACGCACACATATACACACACGCACGCACACACATAGACACGCACATGCGCGTGCACACACGCACACGTGCATACACACACACATATACACACACAAACACACATTTGCGCACATGCACACATGCACACACACGCGCACACACACACAACCAAACACACACACACGACCAAAGACAAAAAACTGAACATAAATTACACCCATTGTAGTACCTATGTGTGTAGCAACACTCGTGATCCACAGTTAGACTACACTTATAACTTGAGAACATCTAACAATAATCAAAATATAGTTGATGGACAGCTAGCCTGTAGCTAGCGAGATGTCTTTGCTTGGCAAATAAGCTAAACCAACACATCTTCGTTTGTCTAAACGGATGCATTGGAGTGTGTATTTAGTACTACTCAGAACTAATGACGTCAAACTGAATGGAATCCGCCACTCGGCCCATGTTCCTAGCTTGTGACGTTAGCTTGTTGTAGTCCAGATAACCCTTCATTCCATTTTGGCCCTCTTGGTGTGCTGTACCTGTAGTTCTGCCTGCTGGAGACGCTGGTGACGGCCGTTGTGGACGAGATAGGCACAGACTGGATCATAAGGAACAAGATCGTAGTGACCCTCGGTGTGGCTGTGACCGGTTTCTTACTAGGGGTGCCTCTTACCACACAGGTAGACCCCAGCACACAGGACCGCAACCTTGAACAAACACACACACACACACACACATAGGATTTTGGAAGGATGTTCAACCCATATATGTAAATGAAGGGAATATGTCAAGCGCTTTATGAATAAAGGTGGTCATAGGAATGAAATCTCTCCCTGTATTCTGTTGTTCAGGCAGGAATCTATTGGCTGTTGCTGATGGACAACTACGCTGCCAGCTTCTCCCTGGTGATCATCTCTTGCATCATGTGCATCTGCGTCATGTATGTTTACGGTACGTCAATGTGAAGCCCGCTCTTTGAATTCTTCCCCTCTGCGAAGAGCGAGTCATCGCTGGTGTCAGGTGAAGCCACGGAGGACCCGAACGCACGACAGCAGGGCAGGTTTCAAAAGGTTTTAATAATTTTCAAAAGAAACAACAGGCAACACGCAACGGAAATGGCAACAGGCAAGCGCAGATAATCTGACAATGAACCGACGAAGACGAGGCAAAACTCAAGAGCTTATAGATGAAAACACAACAACAGGTCATTGGACAGAACGAAACAAGGGGACAGACAGCAGACAGAATACAGAGACAGACAGAAACACAACCAAAAGACAGCTTGGGCAGTCGATCTTCATACTTAAATATACTGGACTGCAGCTTCAACACTGCTATACCGTTGACATGTATTTATATTTAAGGGCAGTTACTACTTTAAAGGACAGTTACTATGTACTTAACGTTTTTAGGTAGGTTAAACAACTTGCTCAAGGTTAGGGTACTTTCCGGTAGGGCCATGTCCGGGGTCAAACCTATCAGCTTTCAGCTGGAAAATAACTTGCTAACCCCACTTAGGGTATCCTTCCCTGGTTTTAGTGATAAAGAGAGAAACGTGCATTGGTAGGATTGTCCTCATTACTAGTTCTGTAAGGAAAGTGTTCAAGTGTGTTGGGATTGTATTAAAAAGACAACAGTGACAGTGAATTGCAAAACATAACACCATCAAAATATGTTACACTATAACCTTATAGACAAAACAGTACAGAATTATTTTGTTTAAATATATTTACTAAATGTCTCAATGATAATGAAAACACATTAGGAATAATAATACATTTGTCTAATATATCTTAATTTATGTAATTAAAAACAAGATTTCAAAATAATGAAATTACATTATCTCTTCTACAAAAGCATATTGGCACGGGTGGAGTGTGTTCAAAGCCATGCAGGAAGAGTGACAGGTGTTTTGTGTGCATGCAGGCCACAAGAACTACTTCAAGGACGTGGAGATGATGCTCGGATTCCCTCCCCCCCTCTTCTTCAAAGTCTGCTGGAGATTCATCTCGCCTTTCATTATTTCTGTAAGTGTGTGTGTGTGTGTGTGTGTGTTTGTGTGAGTTTCTGAGAGCGAGAGAGAGCGAGGGAGAGACACATAAACACCTGCTTCTCCAGGACCTTGTATGTTCATAGAGATTTCGGCAGATACAGTAACAGTATTTGGAATCGCTTGTAACATTTTGTGAAAGTTCTTGTTATTCAGAAACAAAATACCAATATTTGTATCTCGCCTTTCTATTGTTTCCATTGTAAACAACCGCTAAGATTGAAAAATATGAAAAAAATTTGGTCCAGGTTAAACTCACTGGAGTTTAATTCCCTTTATTCTGTGAACCAATGTAAATCTTTCTCTGGGTAAGGGTTTTTACTGCCCTTTTTTGCTGACACACTGTCCTGACCTACATTCTTACAATCAGCACTAAGCTGCCCAGTACAGTTGCTTTGTTCCTAATGTAAAGCTCTTAAGGCAAATCTGTCTAGCTCTAAAATGCGCATTTTTCCCGTTAAGCTTTTTGGCTAACCAGGAAATTCATTATGGATTATGGGTCACATATTAGTCTCTTTGTTTTTCTTTTGATTGGCTACTCAAGCTAAATCCCTGCCCTCAAGGACTTCTGTTAAAATTGTCACCAGTATTCACTGCCGCTGGATACACTTTGGCGCATTTGGCATTTCTTTAAAGAGAAACTTGGTGTATGGGGTTTTGACGTTAGCCAAGCCAATAAAATAGCCTTCGCATTTTCACATTCAAAATCATGTTCCCAGTTGTCACCTTTTATTATTGCCTGGCTGTTTTAGAAGATATTTTAAAGCAACATAACTATTCCTACTCCGTTTCAGCAAATGAGACTCATCATCTGGTTTCTTTCATTTTCGACGTAATCCGAGTAGCCAGTTCAATAGCTGCTGTCAAGCACGCAACTTCTCATTTGTTCATGCTAGTACAGTAGCCTTTACCTTTGTCTCTGTTCTCTATGCTTGCACTCTATTCCATATAGTTCATCCTGATCTTCACAGTAATCCAGTACAAGCCCATCACCTACAATGACTACATTTACCCCAACTGGTCCCTAGCGATAGGCTTCGGCATGGCCCTGTCCTCGGTGATCTGCATACCCGTCTATGCCCTCTACAAAATATCAAGGTCTCCAGGAGCCACCTTCAGAGAGGTAAGATAGTGTGTTCCTATCAGGCCGGGCTCTCCTGCAGTACCAGCTGGGACAGTAGTCAAGGAGTTGAAGGATTACCTTTTCACAAGTACCTGCTATAGGCTTAGATTTGTGGTAAGGAAATAGAATAACAGCTAAACAATGTTATGGTAATTCGATTTTTTTTTTTCTTCTTCTCATTCAATTACGAACGATTTTCTCAACAGTTTGTGGAATTACATTTTCATGTAATGTCTGCAATAATGCTTGAGTTGTTTAATGAAAGGATGGCATCCATTTTTTACAGCCCAGACCTAATTAAAATTACTTTTCGACCATTTGTGCTCACACAAGCACAAATAGCAATTTGTGTGTGTGTTGGTTTTTTTTCTTTTTAAATCACCCGTTTGGGGGTTTGAAATGTAACAAAACCTCTCTATGGGGGGGGGGGGGGGGGGGGGGGGGGGGGGGGGGGGGGGGGGGGGGGGGGGGGGGGGGGGGGGGGGGGGG
>JAODTR010000009.1:790287-804035 GCA_025399935.1 Amblyopsis rosae | reverse complement strand
TTAAGTTAGCAAGCGTTCTCGAGAATGCCTAACCCCGCCTTTACTGTGCTATTATACATAATACAGGATTCTATAATTATACACTTGACAATTTGTTTAAATGTGCGGAGGAATATTGTTTTAAGTTAGCAAGCGTTCTCGAGAATGCCTAACCCCGCCTTTACTGTGCTATTATACATAATACAGGATTCTATAATGACACACTTGACACTTGGCTGAGCCAGCCCAGTCCACAGCTGAGATACATGGTCCATACCTGGTCCTCTCTTGTCCCAGCCACACACCATGGTGCCCATACTGAGACCCATGCCTTTGTACTGGTACACCATGTTGGCCAGGAGCTTGGAGGCTGCCGCCACCGAGATGCGCTCCTTGTTGCGAAGCTCGTAGATGCGACACTGGCGGGCCAGCAGGCGCTCCCAGAAGCTGCAGTCGGCGGCTCCTCCGGCCATAGTGCCCAGCAGGTACGGGTTGATTTCGATCACTTTCTTCACCGTCTGAGAGGCGATGTAGGAGCCTGCCGTTGCCCTGGAGTCCACAGCCACGATGACACCATGCTGGAACTAAAACGGAAAAACAAAACAACAGTAAATATACAGAAATATCATTATTTCATAATCAGCGTTGGGAAGTAACTAGTAGTATAACTAATTTCTATTTCCAAAACTGTAATAATATTACAATTATTAAGCCAAGTAATGCTGAGTTACGAGAACAATATTTTTGGTCCTTTATACTTAAGGTAGGCTAAATGAATCCATGTCCAATCACCTGGTTTGAGAGGGTGCAATGTTTTCACTTTGGCTAATTATTGGGACATTAACTAACCATAGGGGATTACATTCTAAAATAAGATGGCTACACAGGTTGTCGTTTTTTCTAAGGAGCAAGACAGGGTAGTGATTGTGAAAGTACTGTAACGACTAATGGAACCAATTACTTTTAATACACAGTGACAGGGATAAGTAATCTGATTACTTTTTGAAGGAGTAATAATAAAATAGTAACGTATTCCAATTCTTGAGTAACTTGCCCAACACTGTTCATAATAATAGTAAGACGAGAATGTCGTCAGACATACAATATTAATGCACAATGACGACTTCTGGGGCTATTAGCTTTTATGTAGATATATTTAAAAAATAAACTACCACACTACCGTGTGTACGGTACCGTAGCTCTCGCCTGTTATTTCTTATGTCAATCTCAAAGATATCTTTAGTTTAACATAGTAAATACCCAACTCTATATAAGCTTAAGTAGAGTTAACATATATAAAGGCCGGCCAGTTACCTACAGATAACTGATGTAGTAGTTTGTAAGTCTGCTTACTTTGAATGCTAAGGTGGTGGTGCCGTGGAGAAACTCTATTTTCCTCTCTGGCCCATCGTCATCCGCGGGACTAGATGATGTTTTGACTGCAAAGGTAAGACTGTCTCCAGTTGCAGCCGACAAATCTTGGTCTGTTGGTCCATTTCCAAAGGCGAAAGGTTTAAAATTGCCAAATGAAAAATCCGCACAATCACTGTGTAACACATTAGCCAGCGCCATCTTGGAAACTGTTTATTATATGAGCAACTTCCGTCGCTCATTTACTCAAATCCGTCGAGTCATTATGTAACATTGAACAGCGCCCTCTATGGTACTGGTGGACTGACATATTACTGTAAATAATAGATTTGGATGTATTACAGTAAAAGCTAATAATATTATTTAACATTAGTGAAAGTCAAACACACTTTAAATCTCCTTACACATACACGTTTAAATTTCTTTATTTTATTTGAATCATCCCACACATTAACATTAAAACTTAACCTAAAATAGATAGATAGATAGACAGACAGATAGATAGATAGATAGATAGATAGATTGTAGAAGATTGTAGAGCCTACTGTCTTCTTCTAAGAAGAAGATGTTGTTAACATCCCTCTTTTTCTCTCCCGCACTAATTCTGCTATCCGCTCCTTCTCCTTGTAATACTCCTCTCTAAGGTTCTCCCTTTCTCTGCGTGTCCATCCCTGGGCTGTGACGTGGAAGAGGTCAACGTTGTTTCCCGAGTACGCGTCCCTGTGTGTGGCTCTGAACACGGCCTCCCGGGCCAGCGAGACGGCCTCGTCTCTGCTCAGCTCCCACTTTACACTTCCATCCAGCACCGCGTAGGCGTAAGGGGAACCTGAGCCCACAGAGAAGATGTCTCCCTGCAGCCGCATGCCGTCACTGCACACATAGACCAGCTTGGGGCCACCACTGCAACGCCGTGTGGAGGTGCAGCTGTCCGCCAATGACACTCCCTGGTCTGTGACAGCTGCGCTTCTGGAGCCACCTTCCTCTGTAGATGTTGCTGTAGAAGACGTGTTTCTAGTAGTAGTGGAGTCCGAGCTGTCCTTGTCCCAGCCACACAGTGTCAGGGCCACGCACACGTCCGTGCCTTTGAAGGGATGCAGCATGAGTGACAACATCTTGGCCGTGCCGCTTATGGACAGGCAGCGCTTGTGGCGCAACTGGTAGAGACGAATCTCCCGTGCCAAGATTCGCTCCCAGAGCATGCAGTCTGCTCCGCTGCCCGAGGACGTGACTACTAAGTGGGAGTGCACAGGTGTAATCTTTTGGACAGATGGGCAGGCAACAAGCCCGCCAGCGCTGGCACGCGAGTCTGCAGCTGCGATGACACCACCTTTGAAGATGAAACCAAGTGTCGTGGTACCGTGGGATAGAGGGAAGGGTCTTTTGACCGTCCTCGGCGATGGGACGAGGGGTGGGGGTCTGGCCATAGTTGGTATGGAAAAGTGTAACGGGATCCCACTATTTAACTGAGATGCTTTTGACATGCTTCGTCCAAGGTTGTGTCGGTCAGGCATGTTAGGGTTTGAGGCAGCGTCTTCTAAAGGCCTATACAGTCCTGCAGGTGTGAAGATGTGTGTGTCCTTGAAACTGCAAATATCTTCTAATGCCATGGTAGTGTCAGTGATGAATTCCTCAGATCATAATGCAAATTGTCCCCCCAAGTTATAGACAAAAAATAACTCTCCAGGTATGGCTATGTAGAAAGCACACAATAGCCTAGGAAAATGTGTTAATCCCATAACGTCTTTTCTGGTAATGCCATATGGTCTCAATGTGCAATCTTACTGAATGATGCAAACTATTGCAATCCTTTTATAGCATTAGGCTATCTCGCTCTCTCTCTCTCTCTCTCTCTCTCTCTCTCAAACACACACACACACACGGAAGCGCGCTCGCCCACACTCACACGAGAATTTAAGCGATATGTGATAGCACGGGTAATTCCTGATTTGAAAATGATAGCAAGAGAAGCCATTCGTTCTGCTGAATAAGCTATATGTATGAAACAACAATAGCCTACAAACTAACCCAAAAAAACGATTTTGAATATGAAATGAAAAATGATAATTAGACAATGGATGGCGATTGATAATACAGGCTTTGTTTTTTAAGGGTGATCGGTCGAAAAAGCTTATATTAATGTCTAGCCTATAGCCTAAATGCCTAAACGTATAAACGCAATAAACAGTCGTGTACAATAGAACACAATATTTGTCTTGTTCACTCTTTCATGTTCTATGAGCTATGGCTATGTGCGCCTGTGTCTGAAAAACCCGGCGGCTACAGGTGCAAGTATCGTGATAATTGACAGAATGCAACTGGATAACACAGGAAGTCATTGCGGCTCTACAGCAACTGGATAACCAATAGAAAATAACGTCTCCGAAAAACCAAAATGGCGTCTATTTCCACTACACTAAACGAGATTGTCCCGAACTTGATTCACTCTGCAAAATCATGGCGTCCGGCAGTACAGGGAGCAGAGTGTCTTGCGGGAGAGATCTGAATTGTGTGCCGGAGGTGGCCGATACTTTAGCTGCGGTGGCTAAACTTGGGTAAGAACTACGCTTAAATATGCACGTTGTTTTTGAGTATAGATGATCTCAGAACAAAACAGTATTATCTAGCATTGTATTTTTACACACGTGATGCTTGCTAGGTTAGCTGGGTGATTGCACGTGCAAAATCACAATGATGTGAGATTTATTTGCGCTTATGTTTGCGTTTGTGTTGTATCCTCACATTTCTGTTCGCTAGTTAGTTGTGACAACTTAGATTCGTCAGTTGGCACCGTCTGTGTAATCTCAATACCGGTGAAAATACCAATTTAGTCGTTGTTTTTTCTTTCAGGTTTGACTTCCTCTGCATGCCCCTTTTCCACCCGAGGTTCAGACGAGAATTTGATTTAGACCCGGCGAAAGCTCGGCCTGGAGCACAGACCCGTTCAGACCTGCTGCTGTGTGGAAGAGGTTTGTGCCAGTCCTCAAACTTTTTTGACCAATGGTCCTTGAAAGCGATGCATCTCAATAGTAGGCTACTGTAGAAGTTTAGACATATAGTTCCGTGTGTTATTGTTACCTGTTGATGAAGATGAGACATGGGGGTGGATGCTTGGAGTCTTATTGCCTTTTATAAACGTCTTAACTATTAATCTGTGTTCCCTAGATTGGAATACTCTTATTGTTGGAAAACTTTCTCCATGGATCGAGGCAGACTCAGAGATCGAGGCAGAACGCAAGAATTCAGAGGCTGTAAGATAGACATTGTGCTCTTGACATTTATAGCATCCTTTTATTCCTGTAGGTAATTCAAAGGAAATAGTTCTGTGTTCTTACAATAGCTGGTCTCATTTTATCCATCTCATATGTTCCAGGCCCTGGTGCAGGAGCTAAATTTCTCTGCCTATCTGGGTCTGCCTGCTTTCATGATGTCCTTGAAGGGCCCACATAATGCCAACCTAGCCCGTATACTTCTCAATCACATCCAGATTGGACACCACACCTCTAATGTAAGAGCTTTAAAACGAAATTCCAGCACACTTTTGCATTAATTTATTAATTAAACATTTCTGTGTTAACATTTTATGCAGCTCAGTTTTCAAAATAGAGTCAATACTGAATTGTTGTTGCTGCATGTGTTTTGACCAGTTCTGGGTTAGCGTGCCACTGATAGCCTCAGAGGACATGTGTGAAGAACTGGTAGAGAATGAGCCAAAAAAGTGTACGCAAGATGACTCAGGAGTTGATGAGAAGACGTGGATCTGGTCAGTCTATAAAACTCATGTGCAGGTAGAATGTTTCCTGTACATTTAATAGATTTGCTCTGTATGATGTTTGGACTCTTCTTCTGTCATTTTAGGTGGCATTCATTCAGGACGTTGTGTGATTACAACAAGCGGATTTGTCTTGGTGAGAGAGGCTCTGCAGTACATTCAGGAACTGTTGAAGCCTATTAGGCACAAAAACTTATTTGCATTTTTCTTTTGTATTCCACAAGCTATTGAAATTGGAGCAGACATGCCATCAGACACTGTGATTGACAAGTGGCTTGGTGAGCCAATCAAAGCAGCCATTTTGCCCACCAGCATATTTTTAACCAATAAGAAGGGCTTCCCTGTCCTCTCAAAGGCGCATCAGAGAATCATCTTCCGGCTTTTCAAGGTAATTCATATGAATCTGTAACCCATAATGTTTAGCAACATTTTTAAAGGATGACATCTTAATGGAATCCTAATCTATTTCTTTGTATTCCCCAATTTGCTTCAACTGTCTCCTCCTCCAGCTTGAAGCACAGTTCATCTTCACAGGCACCAGTCGCCATAGTGAGAAGGACTTTCGCTCATATTTGCAGTACTTGGAATACCTCAACCAGAACCGCCCCACTCCAAATGCCTACGAGCTTTTTGCCAAGGGATATGAAGATTACCTGCAGTCCCCTCTCCAGGTGTGTGTGTGTGTGTGTGTTTTTATTAAAGGTATATTCAGTTATTGCAAGCTAATTGTATGATAGCAGACTTGTCAAATTCACCAAATATCTCCATGCATTTTGCTATCTTATTGTTCTGTGTTCTACACCGCCCTGACTCCGTAAACAGGAACATAAACAAAGTGGCGAACACCGCTCACAACAACAAAGCCAATTTGCTTTACAATGCGTTTCGATGTGTGGGGTGGTGCTGCGGAGGGAGTTTGTTTTGATTTGTCTTAGCAAGCGTAGCAAATTAGCAAGCATTCTCGAGAATAACTGACCCTGCCTTTACGTGAGTGTACTAATTTGTTTATTACAAGAGACCAATAATAACTCATAAGACTGACCTGTCTTTATTTAGCCCCTCATGGACAACTTGGAGTCTCAGACGTATGAAGTTTTTGAGAAAGACCCCATCAAATACTCACAGTACCAACAGGTAAGGAAATTCAAGATATACACATCAGAGTCACAAGTTAATAATTAAGTTATAATGTTATGATCACTCATCAGATTAAACTGTTTAGCAAACACAAATTATAGGCCTTTTATTTGACCAGTTTATAATTGACACTTTAACTGATATGATAATAGTATGCCCTACCAGAAGAAAACATACATTGTAGAACAAAACAAAAAAAATTACTTTGCGTGTGATTGGACAAACCTGTGAACCAGTCTGTTATCCATTCTTGCAGAAGAAAAGTCTGTAGAAAAGTGAAAACCTATTTTCCATTGAGAAAAGCCTTTGCTCTTCTCATAAAACTGAGCGTTTGCGACTCAAGTTGTTTCATGTCGCCTACGTCACACCTAAACCATGCCCGTAGCTAACAGTACGACACTGATTGGCAACACACTAGGTCTACCGGCCTGAAACACAATGATTTTCTCAAACTGAAGCTCGGGAGATCAGGGTGGTCTTGTTCTGTGGCATTGAAGGGAGCAGTTTTTGTTCAGATTTGAGTTCAAATTTAGCAAGCGTAAACAAATGACTATACATTGCTAAAATGTTATTTTTTTTTGTGTGTGTTTTTTTTATGTCTTGGACTGATTTGTACTTTGTCCACAGGCTGTGTACAAGTGTCTACTAGACAGGGTTTCAGAAGAACAGAAGGACACAAATGTTCAGTGAGTAGGTCTTCTTTGTCTCTGAACACGCTTCTTATGTACTGTTACAAAATCAACTCAACAGGGTGACTTAACTTTTTAGGTGCATCTTTTGAGAGAGAATAATAATAATAATAATAGCATCCAAAGCTATGTCTCTGTCCCGCCTTAAGAATCAAGATTATTCCATACTACGGTACTTTAGTTTGGTTACAAAAACATAACTAAATGGTACAAAACAGCAAATCAGCGTAGCCCAATTATGCAAGTACTGCTGGTATGTTTCCTGAAAGGTAGTCAGTCTAACCCTGCTAGCTGCCTGTGCTGTGCACTCTGAAAAGATAATCTGGTGTTTCTACACAGCCCTGGCTCTGTTAATGGGAACACAAAGTGGCACAGGCAGCACCACACAACAATATCTTACCCCTGGCAATGTGTTTCCAATGTGTCGGGCGACGCTTCTCTGGGAATACGCTATTGCACCAAAGGGAGATGTGTTTTTGTTTTCGTAGTTCAAATATCAACAATCCTTCTCCAGAATGACACTGTACCTATTTTATATGGAGCTAGTTGTGCTTATTGTGTAGTTAATTGAGTTATGCGCTAGGTCTGTACAGCAGGGCTGACGCATAAAGAGTAATTTCCCTGCCACAGGGTGCTGATGGTACTGGGAGCAGGAAGGGGTCCACTGGTCAATGCGTCTCTGCGTGCCGCCCGCCAGGCCGACAGGAAGCTGAAGGTCTACGCTGTGGAGAAGAACCCCAACGCTGTAGTCACGTGAGTAGAGCGTTGGACTGAAGTCGCACCGTTGCTAGCTCTTTGTCATGGAAAATGTGACCCTGCACTGAAATTATGTTGCAAATTGATTCAAGTGTAACTGAAGCCTAAAATGTCGTAACTTTTTATTAGCTGTAAACTAAATAAGACCACGCTTTTGACACAAATGCTGCTGGTGTTACTGATAGATTCCTGTTTTTATCAAATCTGGATTTTACAGTCTGACAATGGTTCTACACACACCTGTTAAAACTCACCCTGGACTTGACTGATTTCCAAGAGTACTCCTCGTGTGTTATCAAATGTTAATGGGCGCCCCCTTCCTTTTCCCATAACAACCGTAACAACCGTTTCAGCTGCTTTTCAGTCTACATGAAAAATGCCCAGGCCAGCGCTTTTAATCAAAAAAAGAAGTTGCGTCTGAACGCTGCCTTCCACTTTAAATGAAACGATGTGTTTCTTAAAGCCACTGGTGCTGAACTGACCGGAGCGTCCCTTCTCCCTGCAGGTTGGAGAACTGGCGCTTTGAGGAGTGGGGGGATCAGGTGACGGTGGTGTCGTGTGACATGCGGGAGTGGACGGCGCCTGAGAAGGCAGACATCATCGTCAGCGAGTTGCTCGGGTCGTTCGGCGACAACGAACTTTCCCCGGAATGCCTGGATGGAGCGCAGCACTTTCTCAAAGGTTCATTCCAGCCAGTTATATAGAGCGTTCATGCTCACTCAGTAGTGTGCATACCTTCCCTCCAGTTATATAGAGCGTTAACGCTGACTCCATTAGTCTGAATTGTCCACAGCTAAAGTATAGATGGCATACCACAGGCTCCTGGTGAGAGTTAAGCTTGTGTAACTGTGGCCAGCCAGTAGCGCTATCTAGTAAGTTGCGAAAATCTCACTTAAAGGACCCTTTAACAACGCTCACTAGAGACCATTGGGTTTTAGCATGTCTTGGAGCGCTTCCGTACTTTGCGTAGGAGAACGGGGTTTGCGTCCCGGGTGGGGCCGACTCCTCCGACACACTCGTGCATCTGCACTTTTGACAAAGATATATATTAAATGAATCAGGTTATGCTCTGATACCTTCCATGCTTATTTGAGTCTCATGGTTGACTCAAAATGAGCTTTACTCCCCCCAACACACACACACACACACTAATCTCCGACTCTCCTCCCTCTTCCAGATGATGGCGTGAGCATCCCATGTTCCTACACGTCCTTCCTGGCGCCCATCTCCTCTTCCAAGCTGTACAACGAGGTGCGGGGGTGTCGCGAGCGCGACAAGGACCCCGAGTGCCACTTCGAGACGCCCTACGTCGTCCGCCTGCACAACTTCCACCAGCTGGCCGAGCCCAAGGCCTGCTTCACCTTCATACACCCCACCGCAGGTGAGTGGACCGCCTTTTTATGGGGTGTTCTGACATTCTGTCCTACCTCGTCATACTGCGCATGCGTGTGGGTCTGTCGGGTTTACTTATACAGTTGTTTAGATATGGCCGTTGCACCTTAGTTGTGCTATATACTTGCATATAATGGCTAGCAAAATCCTATCAACCATGCTTGCTACTAGCAAAACAGCATTCTTACGGTAGAGCAGCAGACTTCTTCAGTGTAAGCTCTAATGTCATATTATAACCAACAAATGCCCCTGTCTTTAAAGATGGCTTTAGCTGATTTAAATATAAATAATCATAGGTACACAATTACATTTGACTTTGTGTCAAATGCAAGGTGATGTAGTCTACGTGACGGGTGCAGTCTGCGCAGCTATCGGCCACTAACGGAGCACGGTTCTGCCGATAACGATAGATTGTAAAATGTCCTATCGGCGCCGATAAATCGGCTAACGCGCAATCATACACTGGTGCTATCAGCCATGCCGTTCGCCATCCCACCACCGGGAGCAGTTAGGGTTATGCCGAGTTCACACTACACAACCTTCACAGTAGTCCGATCGCTGTGCAGCACACACAACTGTCTCTCTTTTGTAATAGTGTCTTGAAGTTGTTGACTACATAAGTGATCGACGACAGGGAGTCAAACATTTTAAGATCGATTTTTCACGCGTCTATGTTAAAGAGCTTGTGAGAGGAATTGTCTCACGAGGCTAGAATAGGCGCATCTCTCAAACAGGATGTGGCTGTAGCTTTGGCATCTCGTTAACATGGAGCTGGTACATTTATTACATCCCCGCCCCCGTCACAAAGCTATACACCATTGGGGTGGTTAGAAAAGTGAAAATTTTGAGTAGTCAAGGAATAAGTGTGTTCAAGCAGTTAATTTATGATTTTGAAGGCAATAACTCCTCCCCCTTTTTCTCCATTGATTCATTGTATTGCGCTCTCATACAGTCACAACTCCCTCTACGCACTGTGCCACTGCTTCCATAGACTCGCGTCTCTGAAACACCCGTCCCCCTACGGCCGGGGAATTGGATGGACCTTGACTTTCATAGTGAATGGTCTGAAATGCTCTCCCTCTTTCAGACATGAACAACAACCGCTACCAGTCGCTGAGGTTCTCTGTGGACTCCAACTCGGTGCTCCATGGCTTCGCTGGCTACTTCGAGACCACACTCTACAAAGACATCATGCTCAGTAAGGACATTTGTACCCTCAGCTAAGCGCCTGACACACAGTGCGGACATTCTTACAAGGGGCCTATCAGGAAGTGGGTACTAGATTTTCATTGGTTCATAGCAGTCTCACTCACAGGTCTAAATGCGTAATTCCTGTCCAACGATAGTGCAGTAATTAACTTCAGGCATTCAGTTGTTTTTACAATTGTACAATACTTCTTTAACACGTGTGTGTGTAAAACATGCAAACAAACTTGCCATTTAGTTTGTAAGTGTAGATTTGGTCAACGAGTTGCGTGTTAATCAAAACACCTCTCCTTTCTCAAATAGGCGGGTCTTGAAGCCAATACCGCATCCCAGAATGTATGAGCAAAGGCTGGCTCTGTGAGACTTAACACATTGGAAGTTCTGAGAGATGGGATGGAAATGTGTGCAGTCATGTCTATAGTCGTGTGTGTGTTTGTGTTGCAGGCATCAAGCCTGACACACACTCTCCAGGAATGTTCTCCTGGTTCCCAATTCTCTTCCCACTCAAAGTAAGTACTGTGTTGTATGCGTGAACTGACCTTCTTTCTTGTCAGCAGCAGCGTACTTGAAGGCACTGCGCCTCATTTGCAAATTTTTCCCCTTGTCCCCACACCGACAGCAACCCATCCCCCTGTCCCGGAACGATGATGTCATGGTGCGATTCTGGCGCTGCAACAACGGGAAGAAGGTGTGGTACGAGTGGGCCGTGACAGAGCCGTCCTGCTCGGCCATACACAACCCGGCAGGGCGCTCGTACATCATCGGCCTATGAGGCCACCCAGCACGCAACCGTCCCCGCGTTTCGCCAACAGGCACTCGACGTCAACCAACGTGAATGTAGTCCAGCTCTCCATCACGTTGTGAAGTTTAAAATAAACATAAAAAGGACTTTGTTTGTCGTGAGGCTATACGCCAACTGGCTGTGAGAACCGCCAGACTGGTACCATTTGAGTTGCTGGTGTTCTCTGTTTTAGGGTAAACCAGCATCACAGTCTGGTGGCTTTCTCTAAGAGTTGGTTCCAGAATAAGCCGTGGGCTGTAATGTATTACTTTTTGTTTTGTTTGGTTTTTAGAAATGTTGTGTAACCTTTTAATGAGATAAGAGCCGATGAGATCAGGGTTATACACCTCACTATATATGGTTTGCAAAGCATCATACAGGCAGCGCAAGCACTTTAGTTCACTGAATGTAACTAAATTGTATACATTATTAAATAATGTTATCCATCTCTGTGGCTGACTCTGTGGCTCCGCCCATGGGTTGCACTGCCTGTATGATGTGACAAGTATATCTATTGGTTCACAGTATAGCAACACCTCTCCCTTGCTGAGCAGATATTCCATAGCATACTCTGATAAAATGTAGTTCTTCCAACACAGCTAGGGTATAGGAATGTTAAGCTGTTAAAATCACATTCACATTTATTTTGTAATTTATTTGCCTTCTTTTTTTACTGTCAATAAATTACATATTCAGTTCACTCATTGGGATTTCATTCACTGTGAGTTGTCTACATGACCACAGTGAAATATGTTCTGAAAATGTGTCCAGTAGGTGTCACTACTGTAACTTACATTTATAGTAGATGCTGTGGGAGCCGTACAGTGAAACTGAAGGGCAGGTACTTAAAAACAAAACGCTTGTCAGTTGATTGGATGAGCCATGGTAGTTTTCGCTGTTGCACACCTAAACCACGCCAGTAGAGCTATAGACACGACGCTTATTTGTAGCTTGGTTCCCAGTCAGGATCAGGAGTAATCATCCTGTTCAGTGAAACTTTTTGTAGAATTATTGCATCTGCTAATCATGTTTAGTCTATACATTGTTCTGTCCAAGTCAGAACTGTCATAGGACTATAGATCATGCTTCCTAACCTGATCCTGTGCATAAGTTCTACTGTAGCCTGCTGGAGATCCAAACCAAAGCATACAAATGCTCGTAATCTAGTTCAATAATTGCATAATTAAAAAAACAAGTTTTGTTTGTTGCTCACCAAGATAATTCAGATACCCACATGGATTGGAGATGATGCCGCCCATCCAACAATGATGACCTTGCTCTTTAATGCAATATGTCTGCATCTGCCCTCGTCTGTGTATGACATACGAGATAAATTTAAAAAACACTGATTTTATGACTCAGGTAGGTTAGTTATGTACATTATGTAGTATTAGCCCCTACTTCTATCAAATACAGTAAATGTGCTTGTTTGCTACACAGCTCAAAGCTATAATTTATGTAAATATGAAGTAGCCTATGGCATTTTATGGAACATCGAGTAAACGTGTCAAGGGGTCAACGTAATGTTTGAAATAAATCACAAATGTTCGATTGTATGATCATTAAGAGCTATTCATATAAAGCCTATTGCTATAGTAGATGTTTTTTAGCGGGTGCTCCACTGGTCCTGCCTGTATGAACGGTCCAGCGACGTCCAGCGGCCGTCTGGTCACGTAAAGGAGGGAGGGGCTTGATTAATTCTTTAGCATGCTGATTTATTGTAGAACAAGCTCTTGTATGACTATATGCTTGCAGTGGGACTTGGGGCGAATGGGACGGACTGGGATATTGAGACGGGACTTTGCTAGTCGGTGGGAATAAGCCAGCAGGTGTAGCGCTCTAAAAATGAAATCTGTCACGTAATTGTGCGTTTTTAATAATTATCTTTAAAGCCAATGCAAGTGACTAGGTGAGTTCAATATTGGTGACCTTGAATAGGCTATAGCCCATTTCAAGAACACGTTTTGCAAACTATTAGTCGAACAAGTGTGAAACAAGTAGTTGAAAGTGAAGTTAGAATACAAAAAAGATTTTGTTTAAAATGTTGGAATTCTTAAAAATGTATATTTGGTAGTCTACATTTCGGATCTAATCTCGCTCTACGGTACGTGAATCTACCGGTATGCGACTTGTCCAGCCAGCCAGGGCATATGCCACTCTATAAATTATATATGGTGAAATGTTATACCTCTACGGTATCACAAGAGAGAATACTGTTAAGGCCCTCCGAAAAAGCCTCTTATGGATAATGTGATCATTTTGACCTGGTGACCCATATGTTTTTGCATGGTTTAAATCAACAACGGTCGTGTATTGTAGACAGAGCCGTTACACCTGTCCTCCTACCGGCAGAGTAAGAAGCTGACGAGTCAGGCCTTCAAGATGACCGACGGTCCTAGGAAGCGTGCAAACAGCAGGGACACTCACAACGACCATGGAAATGATGCTGGAACCACTGGTGTAGCTTTGAAAAAAGAAATTGGCCTCGTTAGCGCCTGTGGAATTATAATAGGTAAGTATTCATGTTTTCATTTTAATTGTGGCATTGGTATTCCAATTCATAGTATTAGTATTCCTTGGTATGTGTCAGTAATGTCATCACTACTGTTTCAGAGCACATTCTCATTGGTCACTTTAACAGGTTTGGTGATGTTGTGTTGCCGCCCAC
>JAODTR010000009.1:778892-790187 GCA_025399935.1 Amblyopsis rosae | reverse complement strand
TCTAGGGATAGAATCCCATTACCATATGTGGTGGAAATCCTTTAAACTATTGAGCAGTCCAAGATATACCATCATAGCTGCCATTTAGAAACACACCAGTCAGTTTGTAAATAAAAGTTACATAGATTTGGGTCACTTTCTGTAATATTCAGCCTGCACCACCTGTGTTTCGCTGACTAAGGAGTGGTTTATTTTCCCCTTACCTTACATAAATATGCCATGTCTGCAGTGCAGATACATGACACAGCGTTCGTCTTTGTGTTTCATTTCTATTGGCCCATTTGACGGTTAACGTATCAATTGCAGCATCTGTCGCGGTGCACAAAAATGTCTCCAGGATGTTTCTCAGTGTTTTGTTTTCTTCCACAGGCAACATCATTGGATCTGGGATCTTTGTGAGTCCCAAGGGGGTCCTGGAGAATGCTAGCTCTGTGGGCCTGGCTCTTTTTGTGTGGGTCATTACGGGCATCATCACCGCCATTGGCGCTCTCTGCTACGCAGAGCTGGGTGTCACCATCCCCAAGTCTGGCGGAGACTACTCCTATGTCAAGGACATCTTCGGAGGACTCGCTGGGTGAGGAGTAGTGGGTGTTTTTCAGATCGCAGAGAGCGTGAAACCGTTTAATTAAACTGCTAATCAGAGCCGTGACTATTATCAGCGTTTTCCTCTTTGGGACTCGAGAGGGCGAGGAAATAAACAGGCCAGTTTGTGCAAAGGCACATACAAGTCAAAGCCAGATCAAAGAAAGTGTGACACAGATTTGTCATGCTCCTTTAGGGTGCTTAAGTGTTATCCCATCTTTATTTAGAGCTAAGTCATGGCCCCCGACATGGTGAAACTGCACAAAGTCTCGAAGGAAAGCCCACTTTGTACACTTTGTAGACCTTGTTCACATACGCTAGTTTCTCTCTACAGCCGCAAATAACAATTGATCGTAGTGCGTTTGTTTCCTCTGAGCTGTGCCAGGATGTCATTGACCTAGCTTACCGTATCCCTCTCTGGATTTCTTTCGACCAGGCACATTATGCACTAATGGACAAATTCTAATGCAGTTAATGGGTAATCACATTTGATAAATACTGTTGTTCCTTTGTGTTTTTCCCACTACATTTTGTGTGCGTGTGTGTGCGTGAATCTGTGCACTGTAGCAGTAGTTAATGAGCCTCTGTTGTTTTTGGGTCCCAGGTTTCTCCGTCTGTGGATCGCAGTGTTGGTGATCTACCCCACCAACCAGGCTGTGATCGCGCTCACCTTCTCCAACTACATTCTACAGCCCCTCTTCCCCACCTGTATTCCTCCAGAGGACTCCCTTCGCCTGTTAGCGGCCGTCTGCCTGCGTCAGTAAACAAAACCTAGAACAGCTTTTTTTTCTTGTTTTGACTTGAATTTCGTAGAAGTCACACCTTTTCCCAGTTGAAGACCTTATTGTGACTACATGACGCGGTGTGAAATGCGGTTTATTGTGCTGTTGAGTCACATGTTTTGCAAAATTGCATTTCTGAGTCTTTCTCTTGTAGCAATGACTGAAGAGAATTGATCATTCAAGGACTAGAATGTAATGGCCTATACTAACCAATGCATTTATCCATTATTTAAATTATATAATTTTTCCTCTTCTATACATATTTTCAAAAAACAGGGCTTTTTATAGCTTGACTAAAATGACAATGTCATTTTTTTTCTCATTACTATCAACGATTTTGCACACATTTCATATAATTTGATGAGCATATGTACCTGCTATCATATCTTACTGCCATTTTATTATCTTGAACAGTGGTTATCGAACCTTTTTATTTTTTAGAATTTTATTAAGAACAGTCTAACAATAGAATAACATAAATATGCAATTATATTATTTGAAGACATTGCACGTTGTAAAGGCAATTCAAAAACTCAATTAATACAGCAATACAATCATTTTTAGTATGTACGTACTTACGAATTAATACAATATATACAATGAAAGACACTCTTGGAAATAAGATTTTAATCTCAACACCTTTCCTGGTAAAATAAATTTTAATAAAAAAATACAAATTATCATTCACCATCACAGGCCAATTTATAAATCTCATGTTATATTGTTAATATAAATAGCCAACTACTATCTAGTGTGTGCAATTTATGTACCGGTAGTTATGTTTCATGTTATTTCATGTTGCCTCGTGGTCCACGATCAACCACATTTTGTTCAGTTGTATGCAAGGAGTTACATAGAAATGAATGACCATAACGTTGATCTAATGTGTTTTCTAATCTCAGTGGTGTTGACATGGGTGAACTGCTACAGCGTGCGTTGGGCCACGCGAGTGCAGGACGTGTTTACTACCGGCAAGCTTCTAGCCTTGGCCCTCATCATCGTCATGGGCTTTGTCCAGGTCATCAAAGGTATTGATTCAGCGTTCTGTTGTCCCTTAATGTCAGTGTGTCTTGCCTGGCGCAGTCTTGTCCGTCTCTTTCTAATGACTTTGTCGAGCCCTCTTTCTCTGATGACCACTCACTATCAATGTGATGATTGGCTATTGCACACCTACACGGTGCAAGATCCAGTAATCACAAGATTTCACTGGGAATCCACGGTATGGTGTCCTCGCATCTATCACGGAATTTCCGTGATCCCAACCTGAAAGAGGGATTATCTTCCCTCGTAGAGCTTCATCCCACTCATGATCCTCCCAACACTCGCCGAACACCCACACCGCTTAATCCGGCGAGCCAGGGCTTTACTGACGTAACCGCGTGGTTATGCACAGGCTGGCGCTTCTCCACTGCTGGCACCAGCTCGACTCTACCGTGTTGTATCCACTCTGTGACAAAATGGCGCAGGGCTAAATGTGTTGCTGTTATTCTCTGTTCTCTAGAACACTGGTAGCGAGTGATAAAGTTGGATGGGGAATATAACAGGTATTACAGATGAACAAAGCATGTCTGCAGTAGACACAAGCATCAAGTCAGTGCTGCCCTCTGCTGTTTCTCTTGTAAATGTCAATGGGTGCAAAGATATTGATTTTATTTATTGACCTCCCATAATAAATAAAGCTTAAAAGTATTCTCCGTCATGTGTGTCTGCTCTTGCATATGAAAACAGCATTCATGTCAAAAACATTTCTGGTTGGAAATTGTTGCCAAACGTAAATGGTGCGTTAGGGAGTCGGGGCGTGAAGCAGCCTTTAAATGGAATCGAGGAGTGTCCCTTTTTTTTTTACTCCTCAGGCCACTACTACTGGCTGGAGCCGGCGCATGCCTTTGAAACATTTCGCGACTATGACGTCGGGCTGATAGCCCTGGCCTTTCTGCAAGGCTCATTTGCATACGGGGGCTGGAACTTCCTCAACTACGTCACGGAGGAGTTAGTCGACCCATACAGGTGACATACTGTGTATTATTAATACCGTCTGCATCCAAAACATGTAAGTCACCATTATAAAATGGCCTATATTCTCCAGAAACCTGCCTCGTGCCATATTCATCTCCATTCCCTTGGTCACCTTCGTCTACGTGTTCGCCAACGTTGCGTACGTCACTGCTATGAGCCCGCAGGAGCTGCTGGCCTCCAATGCTGTGGCGGTGGTGAGAATGGCCAACTCTTGCCAGAGTGATTGTGTGATGTATGCATGTGGATCTGGCTTGCTGTCCTGCATTTGAACTTGTGAGTTGATTGAATGAATCAGCTGAGCGTCATTCGGTCATCTGGGGGTTAACTTCATAGGATGATTCTCCTGGTACGTATCAGCGTGACTCCCAATGTGTAGCTGAAGCCCATGTAGCAACTACACGACACAACAAGTCACTTTGTATTCAACAAAGCACAATCTGTAGCTCGTAGATCAAACTTGAAATTGGTGGAGTACTGTACTTGTGGAACAGAGGACAAGGACAGTGTTTGGGGGAAAGAGTACGGATGTATGATAAATAGTGTTTCGTCTTTGTTCAGTGAATTAGAAGTGGAACACTTTGCAGTGGTTTTGCTTAGACGTATGTGGTTACTGTGGGCAGTTATTTAGGAAGACAGTATAGGCAGGTGGGCTACGTCAGTACAACCACATGATTGGTTAAATAGGTTAATGCTTGGCAGTTATAAAGCAGATTTGATTGGATTATGTTTTGTGTTTGTTATTTGTATATTTGTATATAGTGTCTCTGGCCCGGTGTCCGTGCAGTGCCATGTCTGTCTGTCTGTCTGACGTGTGTTGACTAATGGGCTGTTCTTAGTATGTTTTCAACAGACTCTCTATCTCCACACCTAACACGCTCTCTCTCGCAGACATTTGGGGAGAAGGTGCTAGGAGTCATGTCATGGATCATGCCCGTCTCTGTGGCACTCTCCACCTTCGGGGGAGTCAATGGCTCCCTCTTCACCTCCTCGCGGTCGGTTTGTGCCCCCCCCCCCCCCCCATTCCCCATCCCCAACAACCCATTTGCTTTGCTTTACCCTCTCCACCTACACCATTTCTGGAGTGTTGTGCCATCCCATAACGTCAGCCATTACCAGTTGGTGTACATGGGGGATGAATATGTTGTTGGAAAATATAAGACAAGTGTTCCGTGTACTGTGTATATCCTGCTACAATTTTACATTTGAACAAGGTCTTCTTGTTGTTACAATTTTAAATTGTAACAACAAGAGCAACACAGTGTTGTTGTGCAGTATGCAGGTCATGGGGCATTGTGCTGTACATAGAGTTCACTCAACTCTCCTGTGATTTAGTTCAATCGTAATTCATACTTGGGACATAAAGGCTCGACACAGCCGGTTTACTTCAATAAGGCAATATCACAGCTGAGTAGAAGTGCACATAAAAATTCCAAGCTACAGAATGTGTAACTATTTGCAGAAAGCAATAACATTTGTCATAAGGGTGAAGGTACAAACCACTCCCAAAGACCTCCCCATACATTCCTGATCTCTGTGCTTGGTGTAAATCTGCTTTCCTGCCCTGATCCTGTACCCCAAATAAGTAGTTGAACCCATGGTCTTTACTCACAGAGCCCATGGTAAGTCATCTCTCCTTCAGGATGAATGGTCTTTATTTCCTTTTTTCTCTCAGGTTGTTCTTTGCCGGTGCCAGAGAAGGCCATCTTCCACGTCTGCTGGCCATGATTCATGTAAATCGCTGCACCCCCATACCAGCGCTTCTCTTCACAGTGAGTCCCACCCTGTTTGTGCAGACTGGGTTGTTGACCTTTTGTTCCCCATGTCTTCTTCCCACCTGTGAGGGGAAACTAAAGTTCGTACACGTTACTCAAGTCGGTTATTTCTTCATAGGCTTTAATCACATTACAGTCTCGAAGACATGGAAGTCAAGTCAGTTTATTTATAAAGCACATTTAAAAACAGCCAATGCTGACCAAAGTTCTGTACACATCAATGCAAGTAACAATGAATAAATAAAATAAAACACAATATACAACAAACAAGACAGTTTTAGCACAGTGTCCCAGAACGCTGTGTGTCTTTAGCAGAGATTTAAATGTCTGTGGAATGTGTGGAAACGAGCTACGCCCCCATAACCTGCTCCTACCGCTCTTGTCTCCCATCCTATTAAGTGCATCTCCACTCTGTTGATGCTGTGCACCAGTGACATGTACACGCTCATCAACTACGTGGGCTTCATCAACTACTTCTTCTACGGCGTCACTGTCGCCGGGCAGATCGTGCTGCGGTACAAACAGCCTGACATGTATCGGCCTATCAAGGTGAGGGCAAGGTCGAACTAGCATTTACTTTTGAAATTAACTTTTTATTATCTTGTATTTTATGTTCACACGTAAAAATCCAGACAAAATTAGATGTGTCCTTTTCAGAACAGAATGTTTAGCATAGCTGCCATGATGTTTGCCGTGAGTAACCTCTAGGGGGCCTCTCGTTCAGGTGAGCCTGTTCTGGCCTGGGGTCTACCTGCTGTTTTGGGCCTTCCTGTTAGTGTTCTCGCTCTTCTCTGAGCCGGTGGTCTGCGGCGTTGGCCTGGCCATCATGATGACCGGTGTTCCCATCTACTACCTGGGGGTCTACTGGGAGAGCAAGCCACAGTGCTTCCACACCTTCATGGGTGAGAGAAAGTTATTGTTATTTTTATTTTTTTTCATTCGATCTCAGAAGCTGAGCAGGGTACAGGCCCTGAGGCCTTGTCGGCGAGCGTGGGGACCAGCCAGTTAGCCTGACTCAACTTTGCTCTCTGATTTCCGCTGAGATTATAGTCTGGAAGCCCTGTTAGCATTTTCACAGCCACCCTGCTGGCGGTCCAATCCATGTGGGTTAGTGAGATGTCGTCAAAGTCGAGCGTGTTTTTAAAATGGTGGTAGAGCTAGATGAGGCGATCAAAACAGCTGTCGCAATTCCGATTAATTCCAACGTTGTCCAATAGTTTCCAAATTAACCAGAGGCAGGAGGCAACTTCCCAATGGAGCATGGACTATATTAACAAAGTGAATATTGGGCCTTGTTACCCCAGGTTACCAGCCACTAGCACTTACTGGGTAATTCCTTGTTTATGGGGAAGAATTGCAATGCCTAAGCCACATCACAAGCAGGCTTCAGCGTAACTCGTGCCACCCCCTTTAATCTTGTTCTAGTGCTGAGATGTTGACAGACCTGGACAAAAGAAGGAATGCCTCAAGGCTACATGCGTCTAACCGGTGTACTACATTGCCACAGCTGTGCCTACAACTTAAAACACCTCGCAACACTAAATCTTGAGGGACTTTTTTTGCAACTTTATTACCGCAATAACTATAGTAGTTATATAGCAGTATGTAAACTCTCGAGTATATAATACTTGATCTGCTTAATAATTCATGTTGATTAATACAAATGAGGTTCATGATATGAGGTTTACGTTTGATTTGAATTTTTAACCCCTAATATTTCAAGTGTCATGTTTTGAGTGTTGACCGTGTCATTCATGTATTTTATAAACTAACATTATTCCCTCATGAATGATGGTTCTTGACCAAAGCTTTTTGTCTTCTTGCAGACAACATGACCCATTTCTGCCAAAAGTTCTGTATGGTGGTTTATCCAGCTATGGAGCAGAGCCCACAGACCCATAGACTGGAAACTGAAGAGTAAATGTCAAGACGGACTGTTTTTACATCTACATTGAGATACATTGAGAAGTATCAGAACAGGGGGATAACTAGACAGTCCCTAGTCAGTACATTTTAACACTCAATGAATATACTGTATAGAGACAACAAATTGATTTTTTACAAGACTTTCTTTGGCCTTAAACAATACTGCCTCAGTGTAGTTCTACCCATTACCATGTGTGCAATATTCCTTCGTTTAGTTCTAATAACTCATCATTTTCAATGTTAACATGTTTGTAGTTTTGTTTGGTGTTGTTTTGTATTCTGTCTGTATTTAAAGATTTTTTTGTAATTGACAAATATTAAGTTAATGTATTATTAGTGTTGTATTATGTAATTAATTATACCATAACATTGCAAATAGTTTGTTATATTCCACTTGATTGTATCATTAATTGGGCCTAAATGTCACATAATGTGAGTTTACTGTACATTTGGAAATGCTTTTGAAAGCTGTGTGTGTTTTGTGTTTTGTGTATGTGTGTGGAGGGGGCTTGTTTTTGTTTTTTTAAACCTATTTCATTAAATTGTACAAATAAAATAACTGTCTATGCCATTTTATTTATCCTTTTAATTTAAACATGCATTGACCAAATACATAGACATATTAGTATAATTATTTAATAAATGTAACAACACATGTTTTCTGAATATAATGAACATATAACTATATAGGATGAGATCAATCCTGCCATTGTTGAAAAAGATTATTCTGGTGGAAATGTCTATGTAAAGGAAAATAAAAATAATTAAATGTAAAATATAATGTACAAAGCATTTCAAGCATTCTGTATTGCTTTCATATTATCCTGTTTTATCAACTTTTCTAATTTATGCTGAGTCAACATAGGCATGATTTACACATCTTTAAATGTACATGTGGCTCATATTCACATCAATGATATGTTCATACATTTTAACGATAGTCCTGTTTTCAAAACATCACACATTGTCATACAATAACTTCTTTTGGGATGATGTTTATGAATAATATAGGCTACATCTCAAATATGTTGAATATGAAGACTATGGCCATAATCAATTAAGATACTGATCAAACATTTTTATAAAGCCAAGGTCTATAAAGGCTATACCCCCTAAAAAGGGTATAGCCTATCTCCTATACATTTTCGAAGTTAAAATAATAAATCATATGGTTAAAATAGATAAATGGTTCATTGCAGTACTGCTCCATGTATATTGGTCTTCTCATGCATATTTCATTCACCTGTCAGCGGTCGGAGCACCTGACGTCGTTGACCAGCGGGGGGTGCGTGCACTCTACAAGCAGTCAAAGAGATCAAGTTGCGGAAGTAATGGAAACATTACCGAGCTGATGCATTCATTTCTGCCAATATAATATGGACATGTAGCTACCGACAGCCACTGAATCCATTTGAAGATATCAGGCTCGGCGTTCACTGTGTAAGAAGCAGGTATGTTGTTTTTAATCGGATGATACTATAGACCGCCAACACAACTGACATGCTAGGTTAGCAAGCTCTCAGGCTAGCTAATGTGTTACGCCCGGCACAACCACACAATTGACAGCATCTGCAATCTTAGCTAGCTAGCTAGCTAGCTAGCTAGCTAGCATAGCGACTCCTTTAGTTGTCCATTACTGGATGGTGATACATAATTTTTTTCAGTATTCTAGGTTCTGAATTTATAAACAATATAGAAAATGATGACTATTCTGGGTATATATGGTACAAACAACTGTCATTTTCTATTAAACATGAATTATGGTCTATGTGAGACTTATTGTTGACATCTAATATGACAGCTGTGTTCAGTTGCACACCCGTCATTCTGAATCTTGAAACATATTTTCCATTTCTGTTTTGTCTAATCATGCTGCAGCGCAGTAGACCTACACGCCATTATTTGAGCATTACTTCATATTTTGGTGAAGCCTAATATATGTAGTGTTGCCTGCCTGCCCCATAGACACACGAGCACCACAGGCATGTCTCCGTCAGTGCGCTTGCAGGAGATGATCCGGGTCATCAGATCCGCTAGAACCCAATGCGAGGAGAGGGGAGTCATCCAGCGAGAATGTGCCGCCATCCGAGCGCAGTTCAGACAAGCGGACAACGGGGGGCGCTCTCACAACTTGGCCAAGCTGCTCTATGTCCACATGCTGGGCTACCCTGCTCACTTTGGCCAGGTGGGGAACCTCTTCACACAGGCTCCTGTTTAAATAAAATAATAATAATAATATAGTATTTGAATGGAGAATAGGGTTTGATGAGCAGACGGTTTAACGGAAGCCACCTCCACATTTGACTTTTTAAAGAGGGGAGGCTTTTCACCTTTTTGCAGACCAGAATAACTCAGCGTTCCATGCAAGTCAATGGGAAGGTCCATGGATTTCACCATACTATTGCCCATTATTTTTCTCTGGAGGTGTTAATGTGTATTTTGAGTATACTACTTTAATCCCCAAGTACCTAAAATCAATCTGGCCACAACAATATTTTTGCAGAAAACTGTTTGGGACACTTTTACTTACTTGCCATGCATGGTAGAGTTAGCTGCCTGGGCTCATGCTTACTTCACACCCACATAAGAGAGAGGAAAATTTCTGTTTTTGCTTCCATTAAAATGCATTACAATGCTCCGTCTTGGTCATTATTCCAGTATCTTTGGTTTGAGTGTCTTTTTCCGCCTTGCAGATGGAATGTGTGCGTCTCATAGCCAGTCCGCGCTACAATGAGAAGCGTGTGGGTTACCTGGGCGCGATGATGCTGCTCGACGAAAATCAAGATGCCAGTCTGCTCATCACCAACTCCATCAAAAAGTAAGGGCGGCAAAAGCATTTTTTGTGGAAAGTGCCAATGGAAACAGATTCTGGCAGACAAGAGTGGGAAGGTAAATGGACTGCATTTATACAGAGCGTTTCCAAATATAAATCCTATTTTAAAAGTAAATCGGTGAATTTATTGACTACAAATTACCATTAAATGAAGTTCTATATCTTGGTGTGTGTGTGTGTGTGTGTGTATATATATATATATATATATATATATATATATATATTTCAAATTTCCCACCAAGCACTTCCTGGAACTATGTTGCCATAGGTTTGGCCTCTCCATGAACCATGTGACAGTTGAAAATGTCTAACTTTTGTTGGCGTAACTTATTTCCATGGCTCTGGTGTTAACTCTCTTGCACTCGTCTGCATTCTCATTGGTGTCTTTCAGCGACCTGTCTCACAGCAGCCAGTATGTGCAGTCCCTGGCTCTGTGCACGTTGGCTTGCATGGGCTCGGCAGAGATGTGCCGGGACCTGGCACCAGAGATTGAGAGGCTTCTCCGCGCCTCTAACTCTTACATCAAGAAGAAGGTCAGTAGCTAGCTGAACTCCCCAAACGTTATGCATTATTAGATGGCATTTGGGACAGTGTACATTACAGCAATGTATGGTTAAAGTGGCGGTGTGTAAAATCTATTATCATTATGTAATTGCGATACGACCGCATTTCCATCTACTACATTGTCACCATTCACACTTATGTATGCTAACTGAGCAAAGACAGTAGAACATGTATATATGGAGAAATGTTTGTTGGTGACTGAATAACCTCACATGCACACTGTACCCAGGCAGAAGCAGTAGATTGTTAAAATGCTAAATCTGACAGAAAAATAGTTTAATAAATATTTTATAGAGCAGGATGCTAGACATACGCACGTAGTTTTGGATATATTGGGTCCTCCCCAGGAGCAAATATTCCCAACATATCTGTAAGATAAATGTTGGTACTGGCATTGAGACTAATGTTGTTGTGACGTTGTTTGCCATCCCAGGCTGCTCTCTGTGCTGTTCACATTGTGAGAAAGGTCCCAGAGCTGGGAGAGCTTTTCAACCCCGCTGCTCGTTCCCTTCTGTCAGAGAAGAACCACGGTGAGTCGCTCCGCTCCCGGGAGACTGGTAGTGGATGTTGACCACTTCTGACCGCACACGTGTCTCATATTCTCATATCTGTGGCTCCTCTTAATGCAGGTGTGTTGCACGGGGCAGTGGTCCTGATCACTGAGTTATGTGAGCGCAATGCAGAAACACTGGCACAGTTCCGGAAGGCAAGTTACACACACACACACACACAAATGAAGTACGCACACCAAGGTTATTATAGATTTATGTGCTGTGTGTGTAGATGTATTTTAGATTCAGTTCCACGTTCTAATTCAGTT
>JAODTR010000009.1:763527-777157 GCA_025399935.1 Amblyopsis rosae | reverse complement strand
GAAGTTGTGTACTTGCCCCCTTACTCGCCATTTCTAAATCCTATAGAGGACTTGTTTTCCGCTTGGAGATGGCGCGTCTATGACCGCCAACCACATGCCCGTATGCCTCTTCTGCAGGCAATGGAACGGGCATGCGGAGACACTGAGGTGAGGTCAATCCAGGGATGGATTCGGCACACAAGGGGATATTTCCCCGATGCTTAGCGAGAGAAGGCATTGCTTGTGATGTTGATGAGATCCTGTGGCCAGACCCCAACAGACGGCAGGATCCATAAGTCTACTTGCACACAATTGTGTTTTTCTGTTTCCAGTAGTGTATTGTTTTGACTTTTGATTTATCTGAATTTACTGTACTGTAATGTACAGCTTTTGAATTCAGTATTTCATTTTTTGGTTGTTGTGACAACATGCCCTCTGTGGAACTGAATAAAAACTGAAAACTAAAGACTGCAGTGTTTTATATAAAGTAGACTAGTGTGTTGCTGCTGATCTGAAAGTGTATTCATATGATGCAAGTGGGTATCATTTTGTCATCAGGGTGACCTTTTGACAAATGATTGTTAGGTTTTGATAGCAGAGTTTCAATTTGACATTGATGTGAATGGTTTATTTCCCAGTGTCTTATTTGCTTGTGTGTAGAGTTTTGACACAATGAGACAAGTTTAACAAAATGTTTTCAAGCAACGGGCAAAAACTGTAAACGACATGCTAAGGCTAGATCTAACTAGGCAAAGAAATTATGCTTTGGGTTTTTATTTGTACTATAATTTATGTTTGTGTTGTGTTTACAGTATGCACTATATTCTATTTTCAGTAGTCTATGTTCTGTTCTAATTTTCAGTACTACAGGTAAATGTAACCTTTGGAAATGCATTTATGTATTGTCTGATTTTACATTGTGGCGAGGAATATAATTGTGCAGTAGGCCTACCGGTGTGTTTTATTTGATGAACATATACATATACTTTACTGTAAGCTGTGACAACTGTGTTTCAGTTGTGTTTGACTTCTGACACCTGTGGTTACATTATACATCACAAGTGCATCACATTGCAAAAAAATTTTAAGTGAGTGAAAATGTGCTTAAAGTTTTGCAAAAAGACTCACATAGATATGCAAATTGTGTCTGACTAGGTGAAAACAGTTTTGATTCAATAAATTAGTTCATGCCGTATTTAGCATTTGGTTTTAGTGTTTTAGCAATTGAGAAAAACTGTAAAATATCCCTGCTGTTTTTGACTGAGTCATGTGAATAGCATAAGAACAACATAATATACAATAGATGTGCCAGAGTTGCCCAGTTACAATCCAAACTCAAGTAATGTTATTTTTGTTTTAAACAATTTTGTTCTAAAGTATGAATGTTGTTGACTACAGAAATAAGCTTAATTATAGGCAATTCATGTGCACTGTATAATACCACATAGGTAGCTAAGATAGTGCATAGCCAGTTTACTGAAAACACCAGAAAAAAAATAACGCAAATGTGTTTATTCTTCACAAATGAATAGGGTGGTAAGTAGGCCTACTTTTAGTTAACGACGATAGGCCTATTGCATCTTAACAATAGGCATTCATGAAACGTAGCATATAGCCTATAATAACAGAAAGGTCGTTCAATATGACATTCAGTAATAAGGTGATTTGCAAATTGTAATTGGCTAAATATGTTTTTTTGTTAGATTGGGTTTTCTTCTGTTTGATGAATGAAGACAAAAAATATTCGTTGTGTATACGCCCGTGCATGTGAAATATCACCAATGAGGACCACTCAGACAAATTATCAGTTAGGCCGCATTCATTGTTATCTCAACCTAACTATGCCAATTGCATATATCCCGCCTAGCAATCGTCATATAATGTGACAGAAAGAGGTTCTGACCAATAAAACGGTGGTATGCTACCGGCTATGGGGGTTATGGACCAATGACAGTCGGACAATATTCGACAGGCACGCTTTCTACGCTGTCTTTGGCAAGAATGTTAGTTCCTGCTCTTAGCTGGCCGTTTCCTGTAATCGTAGTGTTGTGAGACGGAGAAAGCCATGTGTGTCGATGCAAAGGTAAATTTAGCACCCCGAAAATATAACTGAGGGAGTAAGGGTAGTTAATAGGATGGTTATTTGCAAGTATTTTTGCTGAAAAACAGACGTAGGCCAACCCAAACAGTATTGCGGCCTAACCCGTCTCTGAACGTTGACGGGCAATGGTTATTGTGGCACGTTGCTTTGGTTTGGTCCGGTTTGTTGATGAGATTTAAGGAGTCCAGATGACTGAATGGTTTATAGTCAATGACAGATCGGTTAGTTATTCACTCTGGATATCCCATCGACCGTTTCTACTGGTATAATTTAACATTTGGACTCATGGTGGCTTTACAATAGGGTTTTATTGCTAGTACGAGCTAATGCTAACCAAATGTTTTGTGAGGAAAAACTGCAACAACACGACAAGAGAGGGACTCATCTATCGCAGTGGCATTCTCCTCATTCGACCCCACTATAAACTGTTGCCATTCATTGACAGTTTATAAAATGATCCAACACTCTTTAAATATGACAAGAAACGTGTGTGACATTTATATATTTTCTGAACATGCTATACACAAAAGCGATAACATTAGTTTTAGACGTACCAACAAAAAACAATTGCAGTCATATACAATCGCATGATTTACGTGCCATGTACTTCCTTTAAAATACATTATTAGTTATTTTACAATTATTTACACAGTTCTCTCTAGGGGCTAACTGATTCTTTACTGGACCTGATGCTATGCACTAACTATTTTCTCTGTTTTTAGGAACAAAACGTCAATTAATAAAAATGTGCACGGACATGCACAGAAGAAAATTATCAGTTGAAAAGTCAAGAAAGAGGTGGCATACAAGATTGCCCTAAAGCATCATCTTTCCCAAAAGTTTTTCTTCATTATAGGTGTACCCTTTAAAATTTTTGGTAATTGAAGCATTAACTAAATGTAAGCAGTCCTGAAGCCTCAACCAGCTATTTGGCCCTTGTTGTAAGTATCATTTAGATCATTTATATCCAGTATGGTATGAAATTATTTTTAAAAATGTTGTATTTTCTTTGTGCGTTTTCAGTTGTCTCCCCCTTTGCTGAGAACACGGAAAAAGGAACCTCTCCGTCTTAGAGAGAGTTCTGGGTTGTGCCCATCTCCCTGTGTGGAGGTGGCACAATGGCAGATCCCATCATGGACCTATTCGAGGACACCCCTTTATTCAACCTGGACGCCCTGCCCGACGACACCTTCTCTCAGGGCTCCTCCGACCCCGTGGAGGAGGCCCTAAAGTTGGCCCTGGGCCACGTGGACCCCCATCCTGACTTCTCGTCCTCCCCGGAGCTCGTGGTGACCCCCGACGCAGCCCCTGCGCTCCCGGACCCCGTCCCCCACCAGGTCGCCGTGCAGCAGCTGCCGCCGCCGCCGATGGTCTCCCAGCAGACCGTTACCATAGCCGCTGCCCCCCCTCCCCCATTGGAGACCGTCTCCGCGCTCCAGACAGTCGTCAGCAGCAGCTCCTCCGGCAGCGGCACCGTCCTGCTGGGCTCTCCTATCACGGTCACTTCCGGGGTCGCCGCCGGCAACACCGCCGTCACACAGCAGCAGCTGACGCAGATCACCCACCAGCTGACGTCCCAGCAGCTGGCCGCCCTCACCCAGCAGGGCCGGGGCAAGATAGTCATCCTCAAGGGCCCCCAGGGGCAGGCCCAGGTACTGCAGACGATGTCGGGGGCGGCGGCGGCCGCCGGCGGCGGCAAGGTCATCCACCTGCTGTCGGGGGCCGCCCTCCGGCCGGGCATGTCCATCCTGCCCGGGGCCACGGTCCTGAACCAGCCCCAAGGCCCCGGCCAGGCCCAAGTCAAGGTGGGTGCTGCCGGGGTGCAGAGGCTGGTGCAGTCTCCCAACGGTCTGGTGAAACGAGTCCTACTGACCTCCGTGCCTCAGCAGGTGCCGCAGACGCAGAGCCAGCAAGTACAGGTGCAGCTAGCCCAGGGCCAGGTGCAGATCCAGCCGCAGGGGCAGATGACCCAGGCCCACGTCCAGCTCCAGCCGGCCATGCAGGGCCAGACACAGGTCAGCAGCACCGCCCCCGCGGGCACAGCCCAGGGTGTATCGCAGGGATGGGCAACTCTGATGTTGGTGAGGACCAACGCAGCTTTTCTCCTTAGGGGCCCGATCACTAGTAATCTGTGTGTGTGTGTGCACGTTTGTGTGCGTGTGTGTGTGTTTCAAGCTTTTGATAACTGCTAAAGCCGTCTTTCTTTGCCGTTCAAATGGACAATTTTGCTTTTCAATTGACTGGCTAGCAGTGCTATTTCACCTGCTGTATAATCAACGCATCGCGTTTGGAACTGCGTCGTCCTCTCCTCACTTTCCTCCTACTGCAGACGCTGGAGCTGCGTGGCGTTGCAGGTCGTTGTGCTCTTCTGGAGGTCCATAATGGTACAGCTTGTTTTGCGGAGAGGAAGCAGGAGCTTTGCCAAAAAGAATGCAGTCTACGTGAAGTGTTTGTTTGCCTAACTGTTCTCTCACAGCCGCGATGGTTGACTCGTTGTTTTTGTTTTTTGTAACAGGCTAAGTTTAAATATCACGTAGCCTAATATCATATCGAGAGTGTTGCAGGTGCTGCATCATACAGTTGATTTAGTGGAGAGATGCGGCCATTGGCTATTTGATTTAGACAGCAAAGTAAGATGTGTGGCGGAGGGAGACGATGGCCAAAGTAGCTCGGAATTACTGTTGTACCAGTCCAATATGACCTGAGCCCGTTTTGTTTGTAACGGGCTCGAAGTTTACAACCTAGCTTTGTCTTATGACACCTATGAGGAGATGTTTAAAAATAGTAACCATTTATCAAATATTTAATAGATTAACTCCTTGGCGTCTTCATATTTCAAACATTTGTCCGTGGTAGTGATGGGCTAGCCTTCTTAAAGGATTCACACGATGCTCCTTCCACATTCAGCCAGAGTAAGGGATATATTAAAGGCAGCTGCCTTGCGTGACTTTTCGATTGGGACATGCGCACATGTCGGCAGCGTGCGTACGCTGCTGGAAAGCTGCCTTCCCAGGCAGCGGCCTGTCTTGTTGGCGCTCAGCCAGTGTCGTCCTCTTACCGCCGCACCACAACAGGTGAGACGCGCGGCGTCTCGCTATCTGGCCGTAACTCTATCCCGTCCAAAGTGGCTCCTGACAATGCCTCGCGTCTCCCCCTCCCGTCCCCAGGGTGGCGAGGCCAAGCGCATCACCCTGGTCCTCCAGCAACCTTCCCACGGCGGCACGGCCCAGGCCCAGGCGGTGACGGTGACGGCCGGCACAGGCCAGCAGCAGCAGCAGCAGCAGCAGCAAGGCCAGACCAAGCTGGTGCTGAGCCAGCTGCCCGGGGGGAAGCTGGTGCTCCAGGGCAGCCAGCTGGCAGCGCTCACCCAGCAGGCGCGGGCGGCCGGGCAGGCCGGGGGCCAGCCCAAGGTGCTCACCATCCAGCTGCAGGTGCAGCAGCAGCCCAACCAGCAGGGCGGCGTCAAGGTACGGCAAAGCATGTGTTTTTGCAGCGATTGGCACTTTCTTTGGTGCTGCTGTAGTGCACCACAACCGCACCGATAATACCAGGTTTCTGATGGATTGCTGTTAGGGCTGTCAGATGCAATCTATAATGTAATCGCTCGCTTTATGTAATTAGATGTGATTTAGTAAATCGCATATTTTCTGTATGTTTGTATTTGTTTTACTTTTAAATTAAATACAAACATTTGCATAAAGATGACATATAACACCTATAAGTAATAAGCAGTTTATTAATTGTAAATAAGTAAAGCGTGCGCTGAATCGTGATTCAATTTAAATCGTGTCTTACAGCCGTAATTGCTTTATATCACTACTGTATTATATCACTTATAAGATTGAAAAATTCACATTGCAATTCAGCTGGAATGGAGAGATTTCTTATCTTGCGTAAGGTGATCTATAGCAAATGAGTCATTTATGTAGGTACAGATGATATAAATAAGGGCATTTCACTGAGCAATCATATAAATTGTGCCATATCTTTATTACCGGAGATTGTATTTATTTTGTGCTAGTTTACAAGATGCAGTTAGTCATTTTGCCAACTTGGCTGGCTGCAGCGGTCGAGGCATTGAAAACACCCGTGCAAGCGGCGCTGTACATTTGCCTTTTAAATTCTGCATTTACAGTCAACTTAGAATGAAAACACACAGGCTGCTAAACCTACCCAAAACATGTTTTGAATTTTAATTCCTTATGTGGCGGTATGTGTCAAAGCTGTCTGACATTTTCTAACCGTAAAGGAATAGTTTCAGTTGAAATGTTAATACAGTTGTTTTGCGACATATCCCACAGCCTGCATTTTAGCTTCAGCAAGCACGTCTTTGAGCATTATGTGAGTATAAAGTATTGACATTGTGACCCACCACTGTATTGTAGTACCAGCTTGTGTCGGGAGCAGGCAACACGGGCAGCCCGCAGGTGGTGCAGATCTCCCAGGGCCAAGGGGGACAAAGAGTCGCCGTGCCGCTCAAGATGCTGCTGCAGCCACAGGTAGGCCTGCCCCTGCACAGCTTAGACAAATGGTACGTGCCGCCTTCACAATGGTACAATATGACTATCTGACACTAGATGTCATACTAGAGCACACCAGCATCTTGGAACCAAAACAAATGCTTCATGGGCCCCACACACACACACTCATGCGGCCAGACCGGCTAACACCATGTCCTAACTGGATGCGACAGCAAGCGAGCGGCCGACTATCGCGTTCCATCGGACGCTTCATGTCCTCGCTGAATCCGTCAGAAATGACATTTGATTACGTCATGTAAACAAACCACGTAGATAGGACATTACAACAGAAAAGATAGCAATCGAACTGCTTTTGTCGCTGACGCTCTCTCGCATCGCATCCAGTTACGACATGGTGTAAGAAAACAAAAAGCAGACAAGTTCGGACACACACAGAAGGGAGTGTGATGTCATTCTCTGCTCAGGACGTCATTACTCCACTGCATCTTTACATAGAAAACAGTTGTTTGCTGCCATGGTAACGTCTCGTGTGGATGTGTCACATTTTAAAGAGCATAAAGCCTCATCAGAACTACACACATCCTAACCGCCTCTCTCCGTCACATCCAGACGAGCACGGCTACCTCGGCCGGCGGCACAGTCTCCGTGGTGAAGGTGCTCAGCGCTGCGGCCGCTGGCTCCTCCTCCGGCGGTACCACCACCACGACAACGGGAACCCAGGTACGGGCGCACAATGTACCGACTCAATGTCGCTATGGCAATATCACGTAGCGTAATATCATATCGAGAGCGTTGCAGGTGCTCCATCGTTCAGTTGATTTAGTGGAGCGATGCGGCCGTTGGCTGTTAGATTTAGACAGCAAAGTAAGATGTGTGGCGGAGGGAGACGATGACCAAAGTAAATGCCTCCTCTGTAGCTCGGAATTAATGTTGTACCAGTCCAATATGACTCAGACAATCAATCTATATTGATGCATTTCCCCATAGCGTTTGTGTTTTCACTTAAAAATGTCTTAAGTGAATATCGACATTGCATTTTCCAGTATCAGTACCACTTCATTTAGTCAGTGTCGTGTGCCCCCTACGCCCAGGCCTTCCGCATCACCAAGGCGTCGGGCGAGACGGTGACGGTGCGGCGCGTGGAGACGCTGTGCAAGCAGGAGAAGGCCAACCGCATCGTGGCGGAGGCCATCGCGCGGGCCAAGGCGCGCGGTGAGAAGAACCTGCCGCGCGTGCTGAACCAGGACGAGCTGCCCGCCGGGCACGCCGCCGCCGAGCTTGGGGGCATGGTCACCGTGGTGACCACCGCACCCACGCCCAAGAAGAAGTCCGGCGGCGGCGGGAGTAAGAAGAAGAGCCCTGTGGCGGTCGGCGGGGCCAAGGGGGGCGATAAGAAGAAAGCGAGGCCGCCAGGGGCTGCCGGGGGGACCGGCGGCATGGCAACTCCGGGGTCTGGCAACAAGAGCAAGAGCAAGGCCAAGCTGAAGTAGGTTGGCTAACCTTAAGGAGGGAGTTAGAGATAATACATTTGATTTACCCAAAGTGCTTCAGACATGGGGTTATAACATATAGTGTGAGATGGGAATATGTCATGGGACAAGATACTTTAGGGTGGTACTCTTCCACCTCACCAGTCTGCCTGTAACTTAGCATCCTTTGAGCAAGATACCTAACCCATACTTACCCCTTATACTTATTAATTGTACTAACTGCAAAACAAATGGCATAATAGACGTGCTACTCATGTTTTACAGTGCAGCGATGTGGATGATTAACTATTAACTGTTCACCTGTTTCTGTTCCGTCCGCCAGTACCATTACTCTAGTAGGGGCCAAAAAGAGGAAGAGGAATGCGTCGTCTGACCACTCTGACGGAGAGCTGAGCCCCGCCTCGCCCACCACTGCAGAAGAGGACCTGTCCACGGTACACGTGCACTCACATGCACACAGACATGTGCTTCCATAAATGTGTACTCCGCTATGCCTGTATCCTTGATTATGTTGCCTAGCCCCTAGCCTGGTGTAACCAGACCTAAAATTTACTTTAAGAAATGAGGTCTGGACACTTCCACTTAGGGGCGCACAATATATCAATTTAGTATCGTTATCGCAATATCACGTTGCGCAATGTCATATCGAAAACAATGCAGGAAGTGTGCAATATGAGATGTTTAGTGGAGAGATGCATCTATTGGCTGTTTGGCTTAGTTGTGTGTGATTTATACAGAACATTAAGATGTGTGAATGAGGAAGCTAATGGCATAATGGAGATCGAAGAGGAAACATCAGTGGCCAAAAAGAGTGCCTCCTCGGTAGCTTGGAATTACTGTTGAAAAGGTGTTGTTTTGATATGTTATGAATATGTTTTGATGCATTTTCTCATAACCTCTGTGTTTTTACTTATGTTTAAAAATATCAAAATTATTATATATATTGCAGTTTTCATGCTCAACATCACATTTTATCAATATCGTGCTACTTCCCTACTTCCGTTGAGAAGTGTTGCCAGTCGTGTCCTCCTTGGCGTAGACCTCTGGTTAACTTTGAGACTAGGGTACAGCGTGGAACCAATCAACATTGCAACAACTGTTTTGATCAACTTATCTAGCTCTACCACAATTTATAATCACGCTTTACTTCAACGTCATCTCACTAACCCACCCTGATTGGACCACCAGCAGGGTGGCTGTGAAAACGCAAATGTAAACATGGCTTCTAGACTATATTCTCAGACATATATATATATGTATATGTATATGTATATGTATGTATGAATATGTATGTATGAATGAGAGCTAGCTAGCTAGCTAGCTGCCGGGCGGAGCCAGGCTGTTTTTCGAAAAAATAATATGCAAAATGACCTAATTGTACACACTGTTGGTGTGTATTACCAGCGTGGTCTTTGAGGTAGAAAGTCAAAAGGTACGTTTTAAAATGTGTTGAGTCATGTTTGAATAGAACAATCTATATACACAACATTTACATTGTGCTTTTTGTTTAGTTTGCGTTTCACTGTCTGACGTCAAGGCTCAACGCGTTGTGGGAAAGTTTCAGTCTTGTAATGTGCATTGGATGCATACTTCCCAATTATCTCATTCTGATGGCGTTCACATACTAGACTACATTATCTCACACTTAAATGGCTGACACTATAATTAGTTAGTATGTAGTGCAGGGAACTCCATCTAGGATCCATACTTCTTAGCTAGTTCTTTATGGCGTTCACACATACTAGATAACATTATCACACTGAAATGGCTGACATTATAATTAGTTAGCATGCAGGGAACTGTCTTTTCGCACTCCGCTCACTGGGCATTCCCCTTCCCGCCAGAAGAGGCGCTCCAACCGCGTGGTGAAGCGGAAGAAATACACGGAGGACCTGGACATCAAGATAACGGATGACGAGGACGAGGGTGAGGACGTGGACGTGACCACCATGATGACGACGAAGACGGCGGCCGTGGCCTCCATCAGCGGCGTGGCGACCGCACATGTGCACATGGTGAAGCAGGAAGTGGAGCTGGACGCAGATGGGCAGCCAAGCATGCAGTTCTTTGTGGTGAGGGGGGATCACAGAAGGACCTGAAATGCTTCTTTAAATTTGACTTTAATTTGACTCTAGTTTCTAATCTAGTCACTTCTAGTCATTCCTCAATACGTTGTTGTTCCCTCCAGTGTAGTGTTAATTCAATCTCCTTTTCCCATTTCCAGGAAAACCCCAGTGAGGAAGATGCAGCTATCGTAGATAAAGTTCTGTCCATGAGGATAATGAAGAAGGAGGTAGATAATCATCCAAGACAGGTCATTTAAAGTGGATTACTTAACAATGTGGTAACGTTGGACTCCACTCTCCATTCCAGGTGTCTCCTGGCCAGTACATTAACGCAGAAGAATTCTTTGTGAAGTACAAAAACTAGTAAGTGGTCGGTTTGATTTGTCCGGTTGTCGAGCGTTTCTCTCAAAATGATCGCCACGGTTACAAACTCCTTGACCCTCTTCCCGCCCCCCAGCTCCTACATGCACTGTGAATGGGCCAGTTTGGATCAGCTGGAGAAAGACAAGAGGATCCATCAAAAGCTCAAGAGGTTCAAGGCTAAGCACGCGCAGATGAGAAACCTCTTCCAGGAGGTGAGACGGAATATATAGATCGATCCCGAGACATGCGGTTCCTTTTATCCGTTCCCACAACCCATGGCACCATCGATGGAGCTCTGTTGACACGTATGTACCTCCCAACTGCTCTTGTTCTGCAGGAGGAGGAGCCGTTCAACCCGGATTACGTGGAGGTGGACAGGATTCTGGACGTCTCCCACAGCGTGGACAAGGACAATGGGGAGGTGAGTCCAGACTGCTGAAGCCCCAATATTGACTGATCCCAAGCCCTGCCCCGCCTTAGTTACTGTAACTAGGTTGGACAAAACGGGTATAGTAGGCTTTAACTGGCAGCTGATTGTCATATTCCAAACATGCTCAACTGTTATTGGAGGGCGGCGAGAAAAGTGGAGGGACAGTTGAATCGTCTCACTCGAATTCCACCTTAACGTGATCCCATTTGCTTTGATGTCTTATGGGTTGATGATGTGTGTGCGTAATGTATGACGACATATGGTGCTTGTGAAATTTCCCATGGTGCCTTTCCTCCCTCCCCCCACAGCCGGTGATCTACTACCTGGTGAAGTGGTGCTCTCTGCCCTACGAAGACGCCACCTGGGAGCTGAAGGAAGATGTGGACGAGGGCAAGGTGGAGGAGTTCAAGAAGATCCAGAACAGGCAACCCCGGCTCAAGAGGACGGTAAGCGGCTTGCAGCACAAACAGCCAGCTGCGTGCTTGGCACAGCCTTGCTTATACACTAGCACTGCTTACTTAAAGTGGCTTGGTAGCTTTTTATTCTAATGTATTTTATACATCTTTTCCGGGGAAACACTTAATTCTCAACCATCATTTCTCAACCATTACCCACTTTCTGTCCTCTCCTTAGCCACGGCCCCCGGCCAGTTCATGGAAAAAGCTGGAGGATTACAAAGAGTACAAGAGCGGTAATGTTCTGCGGGAGTATCAGCTGGAAGGAGTCAATTGGCTCCTCTTCAACTGGTACAACAGGTATTTATAACGCACAGGCTTAAAGGTGGAGTCAGCAGTTCTCTGGAGAAAGATTCTGTTTATGTGAAACGCAACCTCCTCTCCCATCCGCCATAGGGAGCTCCCTGAGAAGTTCCTCCCCCCAGATTAAACACGCATTGTCAAGGCTGGGAGAGTGTTGTGAGGTTCGGTCTGCACCACTTTGTTTCCCATGTACAGAACCAGAGTTGTGTAGAAACAACATATTATGTTTAAATGTGCACACAGCACGGGCTGAATTTGACTAAGTTTACAATCGCTGACTCCACCTGTTTTTAAAGAGTAATACTTGCCGGGAAATCCCCTGATTGTACAGGTTGCTATATAACATGTTGCCGAGGCACCTGCTGAACCTGGTAAACACAGTAGCGTAGGTCCTCTGTTGTTGAGGAGGCTCCTGACTCACACGTGACACTGCGTGTTGCTAGGCAAAACTGTATCCTGGCAGACGAGATGGGTCTGGGCAAGACCATTCAGTCCATCTCGCTGCTGTCGGAGGTGTTTGCCGCAGGCATCCAGGGGCCCTTCCTTGTCATCGCGCCTCTCTCCACCATCACCAACTGGGAGAGGGAGTTCACCACCTGGACCGACATGAACGCCATCGTCTACCACGGTAGCCTGGCAAGCCGGCAGATGATCCAGCAGTACGAGATGTACTGTAAGGATGACAAGGTAGGCTGTGGGGTCGGTGTGCACGGACATACACACACCACACTGTTTTTTTTTTGGTGCGTTTTGGTCCTGCCAGTGCTGTTCAGCGGTCAAAGGCTAAACCCTGGCCTGTTCCGTGTCCACAGGAGCACCTCATCCCAGGCGCGTACAAGTTCGACGCGCTGATCACCACCTTCGAGATGGTGCTGTCGGACTGCCCCGAGCTGAGGGAGATCTCCTGGCGCTGCGTGATCATCGACGAGGCTCACCGCCTGAAGAACCGCAACTGCAAGCTGCTAGATAGCCTTAAGATGCTGGATCTGGTGAGCAGATGTTTTTACTAAAGGGTGTTCCTCTGTGTCTTAATGAATGATCGAATTATCATTATTGTTATTATACACCGTACAGTGAAAATGTACTTAAAAATAGTAATATGAAATGTTAAGCGAACATTTCGCAGCATGTCCAAGTCCGGTCAATGAATACCTATGACCCGGCCTCCTCAGGAACACAAGGTGTTGTTGACGGGCACCCCGCTCCAGAACACCGTGGAGGAGCTCTTCAGCCTGCTGCACTTCCTGGAGCCGGCCCAGTTCCCCTCCGAGACAGAGTTCCTCCGAGACTTCGGCGACCTCAAGACGGAAGAACAGGTTCAAACCCGTCTCTTCTCGTCCGTATATATACCGGACTGGCCACACTGAGGCCTGCCTGGCTGAATGGATCTGTTACTGCCCTCCAGGTCCAGAAGCTGCAGGCCATCTTGAAACCCATGATGCTGCGCAGACTTAAGGAGGATGTAGAGAAGAACCTGGCACCCAAACAGGAAACCATCATTGAGGTCAAATCTTTGTATTTTTTATATTATTATTATTGTTATTGGGAAGACTTTGTAAATATGAGCACTTGCAAAATGTGAATGCAAGCAAAATTGCGACATCTTTGTTTTAATGGTGAAAGTTCTGCTCTGGGTCTCCCAGGTGGAGCTGACGGACGTCCAGAAGAAGTACTACCGGGCCATTCTGGAGAGGAACTTCAGCTTCCTCAGCTTGGGAGCCAACAGTAACAGCAACGTGCCCAACCTGCTCAACACCATGATGGAACTGCGAAAGTGCTGCAACCACCCCTACCTCATCAACGGTATTTATCACACACAACCACCCCTACCTCATCAACGGTATTTATCACACACAACCACCCCTACCTCATCAACGGTATTGAGCACACACAACCACCCCTACCTCATCAACGGTATTTATCACACACAACCACCCCTACCTCATCAACGGTATTGAGCAC
>JAODTR010000009.1:753214-763427 GCA_025399935.1 Amblyopsis rosae | reverse complement strand
TATATTTGTAATATGCCTGTTTTTTGTTTAATATATAGAGCATTATTTTTTACCTTTTGTGTCTCTAGTAGCATTTAACATGACAGAACCATCTGAGTAGCATTTAATGTGACGAAACCATCTGAGAAGTCGTTCTTGGAAATTGTTTAGGAAAAAGGCAGGCACTTGGCAGACATGACATCAGTTGCCCTCTATCACAGGCTAATGTCACACCTAAGCCACACCTATGGCTGCCAGTAGTTAGCCTGGCATGGGTTTATGCACGATTGTTATCTAGCAGCCTTGCAAGATAAGGTAACATTATTAGACACCAGGAATTTACCATGCTGCCTGTTGCCCTTCTCTTTGGTCAACCAAACAAACTTCAAACCAAAAACTATTTTTCCATGCGTTGCATTTTAGATGGTTTGGGAACAAATAGACTAGCTGCTATAGCTCTGCTGCATCTCCCAACCATTTGGCCCATTTATTTATTAAGTTTCTTTTAAAGCCTCTTTTGATAGCGTGCTTGGCATAAATCCTCTCATCACTGCTGTAGATAGCCAGTATCTCTGCCACCATTGAATTGAATGAGCTTGTACCTCTTATTAGATAGAAATGCCTTCCACAGCCAAGGAAGAGGGAGTAATTAAGCAGTAGATTGGAGGAGTAGGCAGAGCTTTCCACAGCTGCAACATCCTCTTGCTATGTCACGCTCTGTTGTGTTCATTACTCTAGAAATAGCTTGTATTTACTCTTATAAGATCAAACAAAAATAATGAAATTCAACACAACTGTCTTGTCATTAGACTCCAAAGTTACACAGTAGACCGTACGTTTTGTTTACATGACAGGGTTTAAATGTCCACCAAGCAATATTTTTACTCAAAGACTGAAAACATATTATATATAATATTTTATTATAAAACACAAACTTCTGAGTCAGATAGGGGATTTCAATTGCTTTGTAGGAAAATAACGAGCAAATTTGCTTACTTCATCAACATGTTTACCAGCAGGTATAGCATTGACTCAGATGCATCAATAACAGTTCAAGAATGCAGTTATGTTTTTTATTATTTTTATTATTTAAAATTTTATAAAGATTGATGATGATGATAATAATGCAAGTTCACAATTTGTCTTGTACACCGCTGAGCTTGTTTGCTTTTATCTGATGTGGTGTGTGGGACCTAGCACCCCCCAAGTTAACGTGAGTAAACTATGACACAAGTGGTAGCCTTTCCTCTTTCCTGGTCTTGAGTCTAGAGGATCTCCTGGTGTTATGTGTGGTGCGAGGGGAAGCGGCGGGCGGTCTTATGTCTCTGGGTTTCAGGGAGGGAGAAGGATCCCTCCTTGTATAGGGCTGTAAGGGGTCCGAAGACCCCCTCCCCAACCCCCCAGCTTGCATGCATGGCCAGGCTGTTTCACTCACTCACCTGTCAGCTGAAACCCTGGAGGGAAACGTAAGCAAGCCTTCAGTATATAGAGCTTAAGTCACTACAGCATTATGGGACCTTAGTTTGAAAATGGTATGGTGGTAAACGGTGAGAATCTAATAATGTTTTGATCCCGTTGGGTTGTGACATGAAGTACATGTATGTTTGTCTATTTTAAAGATACATTTTCAAGTCAAAGTCGCAGTTTGTTGTTAAACTATAAAGTAATATTTAGTTTTGTGTGTAACCGCTCAGTGAACTACAGCTTTCGTCTCGCAAAACATACGTCACCAAAACACTGCTTTCTACGGCTTGTGGGTTGTGGCGCGAGAACGTACGTCACTTACACGACTTATAGGTTTATTGTCTTACTAATTGCGTATTTCCACAATCTTATACTTATGTATAACAAATGTATGACAAACTGTGACTTTCTTAAATTAAAAATGTTTCTTTATATAGTCAAACACCATATGTGTACTTCGTGTCACAATTCAACTGACGTTGACTACCATAAATATTTCCTTTAACTTAACCAGTCCCATAATGCGGAAGTGACTTAGGCTCGCTGGAGGGTCCTCCTGGCATTTTGCTCCGGTACCATGCTTGTTTGCACACTGTATGTATGTATGTATGTATGTATGTATGTATGTATGTGCCCATAACTAGACACCATTGTGCATTGTGAAGATTTTCCGACTCCCTCATGTAATCATTTGTGTAACAGGTGTTTACACTGGGATTGATTTGGGTGACGTGGGGCAGGTTGGTCCTGCAAGTTTTCGCTTACTGTGTCCTACCAAAACATGTTTGCTATCAGCACACATTGTCCTCCATAAAATGAAACTGCATTGCGTTAAAGAGGTTTACACACCTACAACAACACTGTAAATCTGTCTAGTATTTGCTCAGTATTTATGGGCAACTTGCTTGCTGCCGTCTAGCTTACATACCATGCCATGTTTTTAAATTAAGGCATTGCATGGACTGGCTCCAATATATCTGATCTCTTTGCTCTTTATAGCACTACCAGGCCTTTCAGATCATCTAATCGGCTCCTTCTATCCATTCCACGGATCCACGTATCCTTCCATTGTCTCGGATGAAAACTAGACGCTGTGCTAAATTGTCTTGTTTGTCCCATGCACTTCATTGTATTGATTTGTTGTTATTGCATTATTCTATACAGGACCGTGGTCAGCACAGTCTTTATCAATAAATGTACTTGACATAGCTCCTCTCCGTTGTATCGGCAGCGTCCACGCAGTCCAACAGCAGCAACGGTAGCCTGAAGAAGCAGAGGAACCGGGGCATCTTCAGCACGTTCTTCTGCTGCTTCCGAAACTACAATGCAGAGCCCCCGCCCCCCTGCGCCACCACCAACAGCTCCCCGCCTCCGCCCGTCGAGGAGAACGGGATCTCCCCCAAGGTGAGCCACCCCGAGGTCTCAGTAAACCAGGAGACCTCTGTGAAGTTGGTACCCCATATAATAAGAATGTGAATATAAGTATCTTGATTCCTTTGTGCACGCAAAATAAAAATGTGTGTTAGATAAATTAAACATGAGGTTTTTTGCAATGGTTTGACGTTCTCAACATCACTTTGAACTTATCACATTTGTTTATTTTATGTAAACAGATGACGTCATTGTCCTCCTGTTTGAGCTGAATCGCGCATAGGCTTAACGTTTTTATTTTGTGTGCACAAATGATGCACAAACGAATAGAAATACTTTTATTCACATTCTTGTCATATGGGGTGCCAACTTCACGGGGGTCACCAGGAGTGCTTGGAGTGTTTGAGTGACGGCATTTTTTTAAACATTATTCTACAGGATGTTCTTAGTCTGCTGGTCATACAATTAGGTTAGATTAATTAACCTTAAAGATGATAAAATAATCTTATTTGCAATATTATTATTTCTTTTCAAATGTGCATGTGCAAACCTTCTTCAGTCAGTGTTCTCAAAAAAAAAAAAAAAAAAAAGCTGTCTCAAAGGTTGTAAGGTTTTAAACCTAAAATGGTGCGGAGCCAAACGAGTAGTGAAACTGCTAAGATTGGCCGTGTCATGATGCTGCCTTCCTCATCACACATGCACTCCCAGACCGCACATTTAGCTTTCTTTCTGTGTTGAACCAAAGTCCTTATAAGCAAGTCTCGCCACTCTGCAACGATCTTTTAACTTCCAGACTTTCATTCAGAAGGTACTTGATGGCATTAATAGGGAGAGAGCCATAACCGCTCTTTCAGTGATCATTGGGACATAAGCATTGCACGTATACGATCGCGAGTCAAATCTGCTAAAAACCATCTTAGAACGTTTGGTGAGTTTGCCCCAAAATAAGGCTGAAAAAGCATTTTTTGAAATTCCACTACACATGCGCAAGATTTTGCAACGCCGAATTGGCTTAAAAGGTTGTATGTTCTGCAGTTATAAAGCAGGCGATTGGCTCTTCTGGGGGAGAGGCGGGACATGTTATTTTTTTAACTGTCACCTTTGGCGTTTCAGAATTCTCGCATAGAGCTCCATTTAAAGTTCTTGAAGTGGAATGTCTCCTCTATAATATCTCTGTGGCATGTCTCCTCTATAATGTCTCTGTGGCATGTCTCCTCTATATACTGTCTCTGTGGCATGTCTCCTCTATATAATGTCTCTGTGGCATGTCTCCACTATAATGTCTCTGTGGCATGTCTCCTCTATATAACGTCTCTGTGGCATGTCTATATACTGTCTCTGTGGCATGTCTCCTCTATATAACGTCTCTGTGGCGTGTCTCTTCTATGTAACGTCTCTGTGGCGTGTCTCCTCTATATAACGTCTCTGTGGCGTGTCTCCTCTATACTGTCTCTGTGGCATGTCTCCTCTATATAACGTCTCTGTGGCGTGTCTCCTCTATAATGTCTCTGTGGCATGTCTCCTCTATATAACGTCTCTGGTTAAACAGACTGACTTCTGCTGTGAACGAGAATCTCAAGTAGCTCATGTGTCTCCATGACAACACAACTTCCCTATACCACACATCAAGATCAATAAAACAATCTTTCAAGTTTAGTGAATTAGAAATTATTGAAAATATCTTCCTTTTTCCTCTAAATGTATTTCTTCATGGAATGCATTTTTATACTATTTTAACATAGTATTTGCACAAGAAGAAGTGGACAAACATACAACCATTATGTAATTAGGTGTTGTAAATATAGGAAGGTTTCCAAATATTTTATATGAAGTATGTAGACAGGACACTGGTGACAATGGTAACTTGCTTCTGCCAGTCATTACGTAGAAACCATGCATTTCCTCATACCAAATGCCGGCCTAAACCCACTGGTGTGCTCTTTAGCACTGGACATTGAAAACTACGTAAAAATGTGTTTCATAAATGTCGGCACTGCAACATTTTATAGTGATATATACTGGTATTGCTATAATAATTGCATTTAGCCTATTAATAATCATGAAGAGATAATGTCACTCTAATAATAATGTCACTATTCTGAGTAAATGACAACTACAGTTGAATGAATACATTTATTTTTCAACTCAACCCTGTTGTTTTTAAATGGTTATAATAAACACACACACAACTGTACATCATTGGTACCCCCTTTTGTTCTCATTCAGGGATCGACACAATGCCGCTTATTGTTGTACTGTGTATGTTGTATATTTTAAGATGTAATGCTGATGAAGTTATTTTAATGGCCGGTTATGGGGTCACGGCACGGGTCATTACATTTGAGGGACACCGGATTAGCTAGTCAGCATGATTGACTGAAGGACTGTGGAAATCCAAGACCATCATTCCTGTTGGCCGCATTTGTGGCCGCATTTGTTGTAAAATGTCTTGTGTGTGGATAGTTTTTTATCCCCATTTTAGTTCCCCCCCCCCCCCGTTTATGTTCCCACTCTCGCCTCACCCTGCCTTTTTATATGTTACTCTCTTGTGTCGTAGTGTGACCAGGTCGAGGTCATCCCTGTTCCTAGTGTATGTATCCCATTTTTTTCTCTCTGTCTCTCTCTCTGTTTCCCCTGTGCATGCAGGCTGAGTGGGCTGTTTGCTGGAACATGCTGTCTGTGTTGGGGCTCCTTCAGCCCTACTACTGTACTTCCGCAGTTTATTCAGTCTCAGGCGACAGCGGCTGTACTGTAGCATTGGCTGCGTTAAATGCCCTATATGGTTTAAGGGGTGCCTCAGCTCCTGACCTGCATGTGTGACACGTGGCGGTTTGTATGCCAAACAAATTACAATTTTTTATAAAAAAAAAACGACAACACTGCAAATAAATCTGACATTAACAGTCTAACCCGTCATGTGCTCACACACTCAATAGATGCTTCCACTTAAGAAATGCAACCAGTTTACTCAGTTTACGGGCTGTCTTTAAAGGCTTTTTGTTTTATTATATCTTATTTCAGTCAGTTAAAGCCCAATGTGGTTTGTCTCAAATAAGAAACAGATCATAGATGTGTCACCATGACCTGCAATCTAATCACACACTTTGATTTAAATAATTGGCTTTTTGTTAACAATGTTCACCCGTTAACATTTAATAAATGTAACCCATGCATAAGTGAAATAACACACATCATGGCACATTTTGAAATTGATCAATGCCAGAAGCCAGCTTGTTAAAATCTCATATTTTCCACATCCATAATTTAGCTAACCAAGTTGCACCAACTTGGCTTACTTTTGCATGGCTGACCCATGTGACTGTGTGAAAACTGTTGATTTAACCTCCCCAGATTAAGACCTAAATCTAAGGGGAGTTAAGGCACCAGTGCACAGATTGTGTAGTCTGTGATTATCTAGGGAAATATCCTGCCTGGTGAAGGGGTTTGTCACAGAGAAGGCCATTGTAGAAGCCGCAGTTCCATTAAACTATGTCTTTTACATGCCTCTTCTCCCATCCTCCATCAGAGACTATTAGCACGGTGTTGGGCTTGCCTTTGGCTTTTTGCCTTGAACTAAGCAATATGACATTATGCAATCAAAGGGGATGTCTTTGTCGTAATACCTCTGACTTTTCTTATGTCCCGTTTGTTCTGCAGCCTCCAGCTAAATACCTCCTACCAGAGATTAACATATCTGACTACGGCAAGAAGTGTGTTGTGATAGACTTGGATGAGACCCTCGTCCACAGCTCATTCAAGGTAATGTAAAGAAATACAAATGAACTTAGAGGGGCTTTGTGGTTTAATGTAATGAACAGCTACACTGGGGAGTCATTCAAATCACATGCAAAAGGGTTTAGCAATTATGTACATTAGGTCTGGGCGATATACCGTTTCAAAAGAGATATAAAATTAGATTATTTATATTATTATTAATATTAGTATTAGATTAGATTTGTTTATATCGATATAGTTATGTTATGCGTTGTGATCACAAACTTGCCCAAGCACAGAACTGAAGTCATCGATGCAACAGTTGTTTCATTACAAACAGCATGGCGGCAAAAGGAACACTTTGGTCTACAGAAGAGAAGTGCAACGATTATTGGAAATAAACTAAATAAATAATAAATAAAATAATTAAGTTGTCATTATCTTTAGCCTTTCCAACATTTTTCACACATCATAAATCAAAATGTTAATTCCATTACATTTTATTAGATTATCATATCGGAGGGTCTGCACTTGATTGGCTGTTTATAGATGCTGTGTCTCTGTTAAACTTTAGTCTGTTGTACATTTCTGATTTCTCCCACCTCTAATTGTCCTCCATGAGAAACGGTTAGCACGGTGTTGGTGTTACTTTGGCTGTTGCCTTACACAACAAGATACGGCATTATGTAATTAATTAAATAGGATGTGTGTCTCTCAACACGCTCCCTTGTAATCTCTTTCTCTCCAAGAAATTCACTTATCCCATGTATTTTGGTATTTGGGCCGATTTACTTAAGATGATGAGTCTTGTAGCTAGGTAATCAAGTTGTCACGTCTTTGAGGAACCTTTATCATAGACGATACATTTTACTGAGCAAAACCAAAGCGATGCTAAAATAACTCTGATTTCAGTCAGCATATATCATATGTATTAAGATTATTTAGTAATTTTAATTTCCATCAAATGGTGTCATTCATGTCACCTCAACAAGGTTCTATGAGAATGGCAGTAATGATGTTATTCAGAAGTTCTCTCTCTGCCCCTCATGCATTTTTCTCTGACTTATCTTTTCCAACTGCTGTTTGAGTTCCCGTTTGTGGGTTTCCATCTTGCTTTCTGTTGTGAGATTACTAGAAAGGCTGAGCAAGTAAGAACAGGAAGGAGGGATTTGTTTTGGCGCAAAAGAGACATTTCCTTCTCCTGTTTAAGTTCAGCTGTCAATGTGGCCAGCAAAACTCTTAATGTGGTGCAAGTGAGACCTCTGTTGCTCGTCTTTGGTATTACATCCACACACTGTTTAACACTGATGTGGTATGCCTCCTTCTTACAGCCAATCAGCAATGCAGATTTCATAGTTCCAGTGGAGATTGACGGCACCGTTCATCAGGTATTGTACACGCAACTTAATTTAGATTTAGGGGTTAGAATGAGGCCCTGTAATGTGAGAAGACCCTCATCAGAAAAGGCTGTGACCTTGTTCAAGTAATCCAGGATAGGCTGTGTGTGTATCCTGGTTGGCCTATTCATGATTACTTGCACTGGGTGGCAGCTGCTGGTCTGGTTAAAAAAACAAAAAGGGAAGATGACCACGTCAGACCAGCTGAGGAGAATGCACTTTTGTGGAGGTGCCTTTTTCTTTCATTCATGTGTTTTTATGTATTTTATTCATGCAGTTTAAAGATGTCCTACTTTGCATCCTATATCCCTTGTGGAGATGCTTTATCAAAGACTTTTTCTTTTATTCATTTGTGTTTTATTTATTTTATTCATGCAGTTTAAAGCTGAATTATTTAGCATCCTGGTCAGGTGTAATGACACAACACACAAAATACATACACAAAAATAAATTTAAACGGTAATACTGAACATGTATACACGGTATACAGTACATGCCATAGTTATAAGGGGCAGAGCACATATCAGGGTTCCTACTGGTCATGGAAAGTCAGGAATGTTATCATTTCTTTGGGTCGAATCACAGAATATCAGGGAATTTTATTTGTAGCGTGCCCGAGTGCCTTAATGCATTATATTATTTCACCTGGTGCCTGGATTTTGTGTTTTGTTTAAAAATTCCACTAAATTGATGGAGAAAAGGCACCAATTGGTACTTTATAATTGACCATAATGCATAAATGTGAAGTTTTTTATGCTCATAATTTCCTGGGGGTGGACCCCCAGAAACCCCCCTCATAAAGAGGACTCCCCGCCTCCTTACAAAGCCAATTTAACCGCTAGTCTCAATATGCCTAGTACCTTTCCGAAATATCATTTTTTGTTTGTTAATCATTGCCATGTTGTTCAATATAGGTCATGGAAATGTTGATTCTTCCTTTTTTTTTGTGTCAGGGAATTTGACTTTGTGTGGGAACCCTGACACACATTGTTGTGTTGAGACCGCCTGAAAGTGTGACTTGTCTGGACCTGAAAACTGTTGTGGTGCTTACAGGTGTACGTGCTCAAACGACCCCACGTGGATGAATTCCTTCAGAAGATGGGGGAGCTGTTTGAATGTGTGCTCTTCACAGCCAGTCTTGCCAAGGTTCGTTTAGATGTGCGTTTTACAATCACGCCAGTGCTGGAGTTCTCCCATCTTCTGCTCTCTCATACTAATCCATGTCTGCCTTTTGCTTTTACACGTAACGTTTCACACTTCCTCTGTTCCGGCTCACGGCCGTGTCTCTTTTGCACGTTAGCCACACATTCCACAGGTAAGTTTATTCACTAAGGCAAGGCTAATAACAACACTAAAGGGCAAATGTATTATTTGAGTTAGCCGCTGGCTGCCACTAATTGCCCTTGTGGTAGGGTAGTGGCTCAGAAGCATGTTCCCCAGTAGGTAAACACCAGAGTGAAGTATAACCTGCTTTGCCTTCCCACTTGTGTTTGCCATCTCTATCCTGCAGTCTGTTTATACAAACACTATCCGAAACGCATTCCATGGAAGTTGGCCCGAAGTGAGTGGATGACATCATCCAACAACCACATCAAAGACATCTTGTGCGTCTCTCTCCACACAGTACGCAGACCCTGTGGCAGACCTGCTGGACCAGTGGGGGGTGTTCCGCGCCCGTCTCTTTCGGGAGTCCTGCGTCTTCCACAGAGGGAACTACGTGAAGGACCTCAGCCGACTGGGCCGCGAGCTCAACAGCGTCGTCATCGTCGACAACTCGCCTGCCTCCTACATTTTCCACCCAGAAAACGCTGTGAGTCTCTGTTTGCCTGCCATGCACAATGCAGTGCACGTAAACTATGTAGTAACATTAAATAAAAAGACTACACAATGTCGAACAAGAATTACATTTCATAATAATTCTTCTAAAATTGTGTTTACTGCAAAAAAGAATCTTCTATCTTTAGCTTTTAAAAAATTGTTTGAGAATTGATTCATCTTTAAAAGCACCATGCGACCTATTCGGATGAAATGATTTAAACATGAATATCGAGGCCTTGAAAGCCTTGTTCGGCACAGTTTGACACAGCGTGCCCGGTGGTCTGTGGTGGCACTGGTCTTGAAGCTCGATGTCTCGTGCCTTGCCCTTGCTCAGGTCCCGGTGCAGTCCTGGTTTGACGACATGAACGACACAGAACTCCTGGACCTGCTGCCTTTCTTTGAGGGACTAAGCAAAGAGGAGGAGGTCTACAGTGTCCTGCAGAACCTGAGAAGCAGGTAGCAGGACCCCC
>JAODTR010000009.1:728734-753114 GCA_025399935.1 Amblyopsis rosae | reverse complement strand
TTTTTGTTCCTACCTTCACCTATGGTCATGAAGGGTGGGTTATGACCGAAAGAACAAGATCACGGGTACAAGCGGCCAGGTGTATAGATTATATCGCCACACTGGCCTGGGAACGCCTCGGGATCCCCCAGTCATAGCTTTCCAATGTGGCTCGGGAAAGGGAGGTTTGGGGTCCCCTGCTAGAGCTGCTGCCCCCGCGACCCGACTCTGGATAAGCGGATGAAGATGGATGGATATTTTTGCCACACCTGTATCTCTGTTCCAGCCCGGCGGTGGGCCCTCTCTTTATCTATGGGGTTTTGGAGGACGGTCTTCAGAGACCTGTGTAATACAGTGGTTCCCCACTATATAATAAATATATATTTATATTATAATGCTGCTCCTACAGTGCATGCATGTTTACTCTAATACTTTTTTTGTAGTAGCCAAGTGATGCATTCTGCTACTAGCCAATATTATGTTTGGCAACCCCTGATTTCGCAGAGCCAGCCTTTCCTGGACACAGCCGCTGGCTAACTGCGTCAGTACCCGCCTACTTGACAAGTGAGGTGTTTTGATTGACACGCAGGACGACCAACTATGTAACTCAATGAACATGTCGGATATTAAACTTACAATGAGGAAAACTCAACAACAGGACTCTGGCTGTTTACAGGTCTTCTATACAATTTGTAGGCTACGGTTACTGATTAAAATACATGTTTATACATTTAAATGAGTAAATAAAGCACCGGACATTACAGAGACATGCTTGTGAGTGGCATTGCGAACAGCCAATGGATATCGACAGTATTACTTCCCGAATGTCCGAAAGTCCCGTGTCGAGCTTAAGAGGGTCTATGTATCAGACGTTCAGCACAGAGTTGCCTAGGTGACGTAGTGCTAATGAACGGAGGAGGCTGACACTAGGCAACCCCTGGTATAATACACACACACACGCACACACACACACACACATCTTCTTACAAGATTTTAATAAAAGCTTGGCTGTGTCTCATTAGCGCCTGGCAGGTCCACCCCTTTAACTCTCTTTGCATTTATTTCACACATCTTTGTTGTTATTTTATATCACCTTGCTCTTGTCTCGCACCTCTTCCTATATTTTATTCTGCCACGTAATTGACGGTTCTGCATTATTTCAGGCGCACAAGGCCTATTTTTGAACGAGCTCAGGATTCTGGGCGCCTGTGTCGTAATAGACGTTTCGAGACGTTTCGGCCTGCCTGTGCGCATTGTGACCCTCCCGGTTGACCCTCGTATGTGCTTAGCTAGCACGCTAGTTAGATTGCGTTCTGGTATAGTTCTTGACATTGAGTCAGCGGGTGCTGGAGAAAGTTTGTAGATATTTGAACTTCAAATTTCAGAACAAAAACACCTCTCCCTTCAATGACATTGGGTAGGGTGCTCCCTCAGAAGCACTGCTCCCCACCCAAATTGAACACACATCACCAAAACTAGGCTAGGTGCGGTCTGCATCTAGCTCTTTGTTTTCTGAGCCTCTTTGTTTGTGTTCACGTCTACCGAGCCAGAGTTGTGTAAAAAGACTTGAATATTGTTCCAGCACGCACAAATAACCAGGCAGCTAGCAGACCGTGATGAGGTATTAGCCGAGTTTGGCGGGCGCTAGCTGGCGGGCACTCATTTGATGTGCTAAAGGTAGAACATTGGAGAGTGCTGACTTTGCATGGAGTTTCTAAGACAGATAGAATATACAGAGGAAGGGGGTGGGGGCTGAAAGGTACTGTTTGCTGTGGAGACATGCTGATGAGTGCTTCTCTATCCCTCTCTCTCTCCTTCTCTCTCTCCCCCTCCCGCCTTATCTCCCTCTTACCTCCCCTACCCCCTCCCATCTCTCTTTCTCTCTCTGGAAATGGGCCAGGCAGGGTCCTTCACCAAGCCTGTTAATGATGCAGTATTGCCAAGCACTACGCTTTTAAAGGCTACCTGCCATATCTCTCTCTCTCTCACTCTCTCTCTCTCCCCCCCGGCTTGTGGTGGTGAACACCCTATAGTCCCAGATGTCAGCACAGCCACTGACAGGTGCCATGTGGCTACAAGTCCCCCATCACTACCCATCTCCCTCAAATTGGGCCGCCGCTGTCGTACGCACACTGTCCGAGCTACAGTACGAGCTGGCGATAGCTATGGGTAGACACACCGAGGTACTGCTAGTACAGTAGTGCACTGTGTGTGTGAGTGTGTGTGTGGCTATAAACAGTTTTCTTTTTCTTGTTGCTCAATGTCCCTTTTCCTGGGAAACCGTTGAGAAGATGTCATTTGAAAAACGTGAATAGCGTCATATGTAAGAGACGGTTGCGGCTATGAAGGCTAGACAGTTATCCTTGTCAGGCTTCCAAACGAAATGCCTGCCTCAGGAATGGCAGTTGAACATTATTTTGGTATTTTCAGCAGCTGGCACGTTTTTTGAGCCTTTGGAAGAACTCAGTCTACTGTGTTTTTAGAGGTAGTTATCAGAATAAGAATAAAACAGAAAATCTTTGTAGGCAAATGGGTACATTTTTATAATTGTTTATATGTCCCCATAATATGCATCAAGAGTGTGTATGCGTATAAGTTAGGACTTACAGAATTACGTAAATAAATGTAATTATTATTGTGTATTCACAGTTCTTTTGATTCATTGGTTCAAAGTTATCTACCAAAAAAAGGATTGCTAGTGCAGAAAACTGAATTTCTTCCAAATGAATAAAAGGTTTTTCAGGATGAGTGACGCCCCACTCAGTATATCTTTATTAACACACAGTGCAGTACATGGCAAATAGTAATTTTCTTTAATTATTTTGTCATGAGCCATGTCTTTTATATTTAATATCCAGTATTTGATCAGAATATAGGTCACTGTTTTAAAAGAGGGTAAACTGCTGTTGTGTTTCCACTGCATACATATTCACATCGTTAGCACAGTACCTACGTACTATAATATTAATTAAATTATATTTAGCAACTGGATGCACACATCGTACTGTGCAGCCTGGCCAATAGAAAAGCAGTGCTCCATCCACCCCCCACCCTCCAGCCTTTTCTGCTGTCGCTCTCTTCAATCTCAGTGTAATGCTGAGGGGCCTTGGCTCTCTTACGTGCAGACTCAAGCAAAAAGCTGCATTAAGGGGGGGGGGGCATTTCCACTGGAGAAGCAAGCTTATGGGCAAAACCGGGGCAGGAAAGTAAGGCGGAAGTTTGTCTGCTTCGCCTTATACATTTCTAGTTTAAGCAGGTTTGGTACGCGTATGCACCAGAGCCATGGAAATAACGGTCCATTGGAGTGAACGGAGGTGGCGTAACTCTGTTCTTTCTATGGCTCTGGTGTGCACTAACTGCCTGCTGGGGGTGAATGATGTTGGCTCACTCAATATGACACGCTGCTAAACAGAACAGGGGGACGGGAATGGGGTCTTCCTTACTGCGAGGTGGGAGAGAGGGAGGAGATGCTTCTTCTTACAGTGATTGTCTGGCATCAAGCGGGCTGAGAATCCACCCTGGTCTATGTGAGTCGTGTGTGTGTGTGTGTGTGTGTGTGTGTGTGTGTGTTTGCATGAATCGAGCAGCTTTCAAGGTTATGTGCAGGCCTTTTGCTAATATTGTAGCTTCACGGCATGTGTACTGTGTGTGTGTGTGTGTGTGTGAAAGAGCGTGGGTACAGATTAATGTGGGCACAGTTTTATTTAAACAAGTTTGTACGTGTGTGTGTGTGTGTGTGTGTGTGCGCGCGCGTGCGTGCGTGCGTGTGTGTGCGCGTGCGTGCGTGCATGTTCCTTTAAGTAAGTTGGCACTGTATTTGAGAGCCATTGCTGCTGTGTTGCATTGTGGGGGATTATAGTAGTGATGTACCATTGTGCTTCAGTATCTCTGTTGTAAGCTTGGCTCTCTATACGCTGTTGATCTGCAAGATTCAGAATTGCTCCCAGAGTGCTTTTCTAATCTTTGCTCTCTCTCTCTTCTCTGTTTTGGGGATATGTAACCAGAAAAAAAAAAGTTGAAATACTTCCCCTTAGCATTTCCCAATACTTGTATTTGTCGTGTAATTCATGTTGTTGTAGAACGGTTTAGGTATAATAAATGTATGTCGCGGGCGGGTAGAGAATCCCAAACGTTGAGCGCCACAGTGATGAAGATGTCCTTTTAGAGTCTTTTTAATCTCCATTAAAGCCAGCATTACTTTCCATCAGCCATTTATTTTTTTTATTTTTTTTATAAAAAATGTGGCGCTTTGCCGCAGCAGGGTTTAATACCTCTGAGCTGTTTCTTACAACAACAACAAATGAAAAGTGTCTGGGAGACTTATTCCAAAAAAAGCTTCTTGATTAAAATAGAGCTCTAGGCGGGTGGGTGTTTTTTTTTTTTTTTAGGTGGGTGGGGGGTAGAGAAAAACGCTCTCATCAACACCTTATCCTCTGGGTTCTTTGGACCTGCACCGTTGAGGGCATCCAGGAGCACCCAACGTTCCTCCACTAGCTCATCTTCTCCTCATCGTCTTCCCCGCCGGCCCCGTTGAAAGTGGCACCCAATTAGCGCCCGCGAGGAGCAGCTCAGCGGTCTCAGCCAGTTGGCCTCAGCAGCAGCCGCCGCCGCCGCCGGTGCCTCGAAGACGTGTGGGGGGAGGGGGTTGCAAAGAGGCATAATGAATGCAATCAACAATAATTAGCGGAGATGATGGGTCTCTCACTTTGAGGCGTCATTAAGGAAGGAAAAGGCTGGGGCTGTGCCGCCAATATGACCTCTCCCTTTTTAAATACTCCCTGCCATCAGAAAAAGGAACCCCCCCCCCCCCCTCCCCACACACACCCCTCCGCCCTCTAACTCCTTTATCCCATGACGTGCCACAGTCTTTCGTGTTAGGCTTTTTGTGGAGTTTGGGAGCATCTCTAGCCGCTAGGTAGCTAGCTAGAGATGGCTTCAGTAGTCATCGACTCACATTGTAGTTAGAGAAGTATTATTCTTTATTTGTATTTATTTTTTTACATATAGGTGATCTGTCATCTGTATTATAGGTACAGAATTAACTATGTTTATCTACGTACAGATGTTGTAGGCCTACTGTATAGTTACATAATGAACTATGAACGGGGGATTACTTGCAAAAACCGCGTTCATGAATGTGTATTCGGCGTCAGCCGCTACGTGCGCCCTGTCTATACGCACTACATGCATCATTGTGGTGTTTGCGGGCTCGCGAGGGCGTGTGCGACCGGGCGCGAGGGTTTCTGGAGCGTGCAGCCGTTCCGCTGGCTCGGATCAGCCCCTAATAGACACGGCTAGTTGGGAGGCAGCCGAACAAGAGGCCATCCAGGCAGGCAGGCCGAGTTGGGGAGCCGCACCGCAAGATCCACCCTGCTCGGAATACCAAGCAGGCAGTCTAACCCCCGGGTAAGGCAAGTGGTGTAGTCTCCCCCCCTACCCCCCTGTCCCCCCCGTCCCCCTCCCCCTTTCCTCCCTCCACACACACACACACACACCCCACCCACCCCTCGCCGTACCCCTCGCTAAAGTGAGAAGCCTGGTTCGGTTGTCACAGCGCAGACAGGCCTCTGGGGCGGGATCACACATGTAGTATAGGAGATGGGTCCACACGGCCTACTAGACCTATACTGTGTTGCTCTAGTGTGGCTGGAGTCTGGCAGCATGGCAACCTGCCCTTGGTACATTCCAGAGCCATGGAAAGAGTGAGTTGTGCCAACAGAGGTTCTAAATTGTCAACTGTCACATGGTTCATGGAGAGGCAAAGCATTGATGGTAGTGCTTGGTGGGCAATTTGAATATGGTAATTAGTAGTCAATGAATGCACATATTTACTTCACCAATATAATATGGCACTGATTCCGGGAACTGTTTTGAGGCTCCATGATCCGTCATTGCTGTGAAAAAACCATTGGAGTGATTGTACATGGCTACAGTACATGGCTCTGGTACATTTACAGCAGGAATACATTCACAGACAGTTTTCCTATAAATGCTGTTAATTGAAGGTACAGTATGATAAATCATTATCAAGAACGCTTGCTAAATTCACACTCAAATCAAAACAACGCTCCCTTCAATGAATTTGACAAAATGCCTATTTGCTTACAATTGATTATTATACCTTTTAGTAAGGTTTTCACCTCAGATGAGTCTAAGTTGAAAACACGTCTGAGTCCACAACTTCATTTTGGGAGTCTATCCCTGCAACTGAAATGTGAGTAAGACTGCATAAAAAAAAGCTAGAAGTTGTTCCTTGCTGTATGTGAGAATGTGTATTAAAAAACAGTTTGTCTGGGAATATTTGAGTGTGCAAATGCAGTTAATGCTATCCGTGTGCGCTAGCTTGGAAATGTGAACTGGATGGTAAGAAAAAAAGCATTTCCAGGGGGATTCAGCATCCTCGTATGCGCTCCAATTAGTACTGAGTCTTAAAGTCATGGTTTGTTAATGTGACACAGGGTCAAAGGCGACGGGCAGGCGGGCTTAGGAAATGCTCAGCAGATAATTCCCGCTAACTAGAATGCCACAAATCCATTATTACCATAGCCATGTAGAGAGAGAGTCGTGCCATCTCCGTACACTCCAATGGCCCGTTTTTTCACTCAAAATAACCTCAAAATAATTCCCGGAAGTTAACCTAAATACTAAAAGTACACTATAAATTCTATTTTTTATGTAAATTGGTGCATTTATTGACTACTAATTACCAAAAAATGAAGTTATATATCTGTATACACATATCATATATTCAAATTGCCCATCAAGCACTTCCTGGAACTATTTTGCCATATGTTATGTTTGTAACTTATATTACAACTATATAAACACTAAAGTCAGGACCACGGAATACATTTGTGCTAACGCCTCTTTACTGTTAAGCCTCTTCACTGTACAAGATATCAATGCGCACAAATAACAACTTAACTATCTTACTTGTAGTCAACACAAACTAGTGCCTTTACCTACACATACGCAACACCATAGGTTTAGCCTCTCCATGAACCATGTGACCGTTATTTCCATGGTTCTGATTAATACTGATGCAAAACAGAAGACCCTGCCGTGACACATGCTGTGTGTATGTGTTGTACTGTAGATGCCATGCTCTCTCTCATCTAGGAAATTATGTGGATATTTTATGTAAAAAGAAGAAGAAAAAAGTGTGTGTGTGTGTGTGTGTATATATATATATATATATATATATATATATATACAGTATGGTGGGATTCCTACTTTTTTTAATCAACAAGTTTTATACATGTGAAACCTAATGCAATTACAGCAGGCAAATGAAATGTTCTTTTCCGGCATCGTCTTAAACTGAGACTCAAATTATTGCGAGTATAGTGCCTTGTCTTTGCCTTTAACTACTAACTTTTCTATTTGATTCAAATTGTGTTCAATATTACCAGCAAAGGGGACTATGACAGTATGTGGGGAACCAGGTCTGTTAACTGAGTTTCTCTCCTTTGGATTATTTTATAGCACAGGGGGCAGGGAGGTCAAGGGTTCAAGTCACCTCCTATCTGATGTCGCTCTGGAGAAAGGTGTCTGATACTGTCTGTGTTTGTGCACTGTGGTTTATACAGTGTAAGGTGTATCACACATACATGTAGACTCTATAGACCTATAGAAACATACTGTATGCTTGTTTTGATGGCTAATCCCGATGATGGACTATCCCGTTGTGATAAGTGGAACTTCAGTCCATCCTAAGTCAGTCAGCCCCAGACACAATGGAAGAGACTACCAGTGATGTAGCGACGGGAGACAATGGAATGTCTAATAGGAGCTAAGAATATCGTTGACTGAAACATTTTTGTGTGGGGAAATATACAAGGATATGTAGGCAACCACAGCATGAAATGTAAACAAGTGACCAACCTGTATACAAAAACTGATGGGTGACGTCACATCATGTGATGCCTCAGCCTCTCACTGTTTGGGCATGGTGGGTTCCTGCCGCTCAGGACAATCTCCCCGCCAACCGAACACATTGCAGCATTGGTTGTATCATATAAGTGGTGTTTTTTTTAATTACATTTTTTTATATATTGTATTGTTTTTACTCATTTTTTTATTTTTTTTATGACGTTGTAGTGTGAAGCACTTTGTGTTACATTAATTTGTATGAAAAGTGCTATATAAATAATGATTGATTGATTGATTGATTTTATCGATTCATGGGATTCATGGGATGTCACCTAATCCTAATCAGGTCTGGTGTTTACTTGCACCGTCACAACTTATCGGAATTGATGCACACAATATCTAGCTCATAACGTGAGAGTGAGGCTATTTGTGACTGGTGGAGAAATGTACGGCTCCAGATGAAGTCACTGTACTAACTCCCATTCAGTTATTTGAACATGTCACAGTGGTTTTGTCCAGACTTTGTACAGTTCAATCCATTGTACAGCGGTTGTCAGAATAGTTTACCGGCATCACACCAGGAAGTAATCAGGTTTTATCGTTTACATTTATTTCTCTCTACTCCTCCCCTAAGAGCTCTCATTGGCTCACACAATAATCTGCCCTCCCCCCTTTCCCTCTCCCACAACCACCCACTCCTTTGTGGACAGTGAGCTCATGTAGTTGTTTTGTTTGGCTTGTTATTAATAAATCCAAGTTGTTAGCTGATTGCAAGATCGATCCATAAGTTATTTTTAGTGTGGTAAAATTCTGAACCCTGAAACGTACAGCGCTTCACATCTGTATACACATGTGAGTGATTATGTGGGCCTGGCTCATAGCTGCATGAGAGCGTCTTCCTTTCCCACAGAAATCAATTAATTCTGTCAATTTCCATCGATCTGACAAGGCGGGGATCGAGGCGGTTAGCGAGGGATTAGAGGTGTTGGGTGGGTGTGGGGGAGGGGGGGGGGGGGGGGAATACTGTCTTTAGCTAACATTGCAGTGAACCCTAACACATCATCTCTGCCTTCTTGCTGGAACTATGCTTCTCCGAGAAGCTTGCGGTGCCGTAATTGAATAACACTATGGCACGACATCAGCAAGATTACAGCACAGATGTTGTTCAGTCAACTCCTGAGTCAATCCACTTATATGACACAGTAAATGGTTCACGTAAAAGTGTTTAGGGGGGTATGACCAATGAGAACAAATATCAATCTTGTGTAAATCGGGGATTAGCATTAAATAACACTGAAAACATGACAGGAAGCAATAAACTGAATACAAGATTACGTATCCCTAAAGGTAAAACTGGCCTTGTTATTTCATTGCGATATATTGTGTGCCAAAACCTTAAATATAATAAAAAAAGATATAAGAGTAATTTGCAGGTAATAGTGTACCGCCATATATTTCACTGCCAAAGCAAAGTGGTATTATTGCATTATTAAAATAAGTAAATACATAACTAAAGTCCTCAAGGTTTACTGAAATTACAGTTGGCTGAAAAACTTTCTCTAGAAGGGCCATGAGTTCTCTTTTTGGGGCAGCGGTGGTAATTATTTGTGAACGGTCAGCGCCTATGAGAAAGTATCGTCGCGGTTGAATTAATGGCCATGCACTGTAGCGAGGCGAAGGATAATGCTTTAGGTTCACTGACTGATGAGAGCCATTACTCTTAAAATTAAGTTTAATGTTCCTTTGAGCAGCAGGTGATTTTGACCGCTAGGTTATCCTAGCGCGAGAGACCCAAATTATGTCTGCAAAAAAACAAAAAAAGAAATGTCAGCTACGAGTGTGCGTGCCTGTGTGTGTGTGTGTGTGTCTTTGGCACACATATGTTTTTGCTATAGCGTGCATGCTAACACGTCTTGATTGCCAGTGTGTGCGCACAGTATCTATGAGACATAATAACACAGGACTTAGCCGTATAGCGGCGCTTAAGCATGCCACATTAACGACGGCAAGATGCCGAACAGGGGAAAAAAAATGTATTATTCATCACTTAAAAGCACGGAGCATCTGCTCGGAGCAGTTTAAAGCTCCCCTGTCTGATTCCATCAGTACTTAATATTTCACACACCCGCTGATGGGGACCTAATAAGAAGGGGCCAGATTATCGAGCGCTCATCGACGACCTTGAACAATCGTGCGTTCAAATAGTAAATGTTTCTATTATAGCCACGATACAGTAATGCATGGTTGCGTTGCTATGAAGTAATTGTACATTATACAGTATATCATATGTACATATACAGTTTGTGTGTGTGTCTTTTTACGTCTGTGTTATGAATGTTCTCTCTCCTTTATGAGAGTGCGTGGCAATGTTAAGCCGTGTGTCTCTGGCACTATTCTTCAACTCAATCTTCCTGGTTCTAGCTTACTATTTGCACTGTATTCCCCTTCATCTGCAATCCCAAATTTGTGAGCCCACACAAACCGATTCTGCTCTTTTTTGGGCCTCCCACAAAAAGATTGTATCTGATAACCCCCACGGAAGTCTGACATTCCCAGTTCCCTGTTGCTGTTTGCCTTGTTTGTCATTAAGCTTGTGTTGTCCTTCTATCGCCCCTGACTCCGGTCAAAGAAAGTTTGAGTTCTTTCATTTACTTGAGTTGAGCTGCCAGTTTTCAGGAAGGTTTAGTCAAATGTATGTCTTTTGAGAAAGATGGGAAAATACTACACTTTGACAGAAGATAACTTTAGCCTCACGAGACCATCCTTATCTCGCGAGCTTCAGTTTCATTCGCCGTAAGAGTCTCAGTCTGGAAAGCGTAGAAATCATTTTTGAATGTGTCCGAGAAGCAACTGCACTCACCAGTGTTGTATAGCTATAGCTATAGCTATAGGAGGATACAGACAGGGTTTACAACTTAGCGTAACCCCTGTCTGTACTGTAGCGTTCCTGATTGACACCGTGTTTTTGACCTCTGTCTGTACCACAACTACATGTTCCATTTCATTTAATTGTTTTGTCAAATAAACTTACACTGCGAGCTCCGCAGATGGAGACACCACCTCGTGTCTGGTATTGTGACAACTCGCAGCGTCGCTGTACGGTAATGTAGGATGTTAATTACAGGGGCTACTCCAGGGTAGCTGATTACAGACAGAGATTTCCACTTTTATAGCCCGCCTGCTTTATTTTGTAGCACTCAATAGCATGGGCACTACGCTGACCTTCTACTTGAACTGTAAGGAACACGTTCTCCAACTCGCCACGGAGCCTCGTTCTGTCCTTTTGTGCAATTACGTCTGAACATTTGAAATAACACTAGAAGAATTGCCCTCGGTTTACTTTTCGCTTGCTCGCCTTGCATTTTTGCGTCGAGCTTTGTGTAAAAGGGCCTTATGCTTTAACAACACGTATGCCTTAACTGAAGATGAACAAATGCTGTCGTAACAATATGTACCATTTCTGTCAATGAAGACGGTGGTAGACTTAGGCTTGAAGGAGACTGTGTTACTGTTTCAGTATGCACGTGTGCACCATGCTAATATAGTACAGGGGTTACGGCTTGCTGATGAGGTTCTGTGCCAATGATGGCTAATTTCTTCCAGCAGTCAATGGAGCTGAGAAACTTACAGAAGCAGGCACCCGGCTAAACCAAAATGTAAGCACAAGACTACAGTCAAAATAACTAAAAATGCAGGTGTTATTGCCACATAATGTGTTTCACATTCATGCATTTTAACTACCTGTATTTAATAGGGTGAAGGCTGACATTGTAAAGTCTAAGAAGCCATCAGACGCTTAATAATGGGAATATCACAAACGTGCATAATTTCACAGGCACCAGAAAGCCTTGTAATGCCGAAATGCTTTCCCGTTATGGTTGCTTGCAATGGCCTTTCATTTCGGATAATTGGTTTCCTTTATTTATTTATTGAATGGATGTTGAGTATGCCCAGCCCTGTTCTTAATGTTTTATTAAGTGCTCATATTATGCTCTACCTAAAGATTTCAGCTTCCATTTTAAGAGCTGGCTTCTGTGATGCAATATACTGTTGGATTTTTGGAATTACTCAACCGAAATAATGCACACGTAATTATTTCCATTTACAAAGACATTAGCCCCCCCTCTCTCTCTCTCTCTCTCTCTCGCACATTAGCCCCCCCCCCCTCTCTCACTCCCACTCTCACACCCCCCCCCCCACAACACAACACGAAAAAGAGATTGGGAAAGAGGGTGGATGATTCAGGGTTTATAACTAAAATAAGGGGCATTATAAAGTGAGCCAAGATGAGCTCTAGGCATATGTAAAGATCTGCTTTCACCTGTGTTGCTAATTCAATCAGTTTGTGGTGCTTGACTCACAGGCTCTGCAAAGTGGTTTAATGGGTTATATTACCCAATCGTAAAGGTCAAGTTAAGGTTAAGTTTGAGAATTTTGTGGGCGAAGTTAATTAAAGCAGCTACAATACGATTTTCGCTACTGGCCGAGGCATTTCCATGTTATTATGCTGCATCATTTTATCACAAACATGTGTCTTGGTTAATAAAAATCATGTATGTAGCTTCAGACAGAATTTTACAATAAATTGGCATATTGGTGGTGCAGAAAGCAGAACCCGTTCATACATTATATACTTCAATACACTTTATATTAGGTACCGTACACTGGCAGAAAATGAAAATTGTTTCATCATATCCAAGGTTCTTCTAGTTATGCTGCTTGGAAGAATTTACAAAGCTAATAGAGAAGTCAAGTCAGTATTCTACAATTCAGCTACAATATGCTGCCTAAATGATAGCTGCATACTATGTACATTATAAAACAAATGTATCCATCCATCCATCCAGACTATTAAATTAATTAAATACATATGCTGTGTGTGTGTATGTGTGTGTGTGTGTGTGTGTGTGTGTGTGTGTGTGTGTGTGTGTGTGTGGTGGGGGGGCGGGGGGGTTGAGGAGCATAACATCACAAGAGAGACATCCAGACGGCTGCCACTCCCTCCCCTCCACAGCTTTCGTAACTCATCCACCCCCATCTGTTCATCCACGCACGGCACAATCTGTCTCACTCCAACCATCAGGTATGTGCGTGTGTGTGCGTGTGTGTGTGTGTGTGAGAGAGAGAGAGAGAGAGAGAGAGAGAGAGAGAGAGAGAGTGCACTAGCACAGCACAAACGCCCGTACACGTGAACACGCGCTGTTTCCGAGCCTGTTTCCGAGCGCGCGTTATTAACCAATGATGTTAATAATTGCAATAGCCTAGTGATAATATGGACTTTATTTAGAAACTGCACGAATGCGGCCTTAACGCGGGGCTGTCAACAATGTAACATTCACGCAGCGTCCTGGGTCCCCCCCCCCCCCCTTCCCCCCCCGCGCTGTCACTTTCCCCGTCGCCGTCAGCATGTTGCAATCTGGAGAGGGGCGGCGGTGCCCGAAACGGACAGACAAAGGCTGATGAGATTCAAAGCCGGGTAAAAGGAGTGAAAGAAACAAGGAGAGGGAAGGACGGAGGAGTTAAGATGGGGGAATGGGAGGAGCGTCCCTTTAAATCATCATCGGAAAGTCATTAGAAATCTGACCGTGCAGGGCGATGACTGCCCGCACAGATTGCGCGCTATTGAGAACAATACTGGCAATGAAGTGGAAGCGAGTAGGGAGTGTCGCAAAGACAGATTTCTTTGCACTAGTTTCTCAGTTGGCCCTAAACCTTCTCTCGTCCACGGGGGCGTAAAAGGCTGTATTCATGAGATGTTAACCGTTGTGCTTGTTTCGAGGGGAATGTATTCAAAGTGTTGCCGCTATAGGCGACAGATGGGCCATTAGTTAATGGATCGGGACAGAAGTTAACTAAAGAGAGGAGAAGAATGAGAAAAGAGGAGAATTGTTTAATGTAACTGGACGTAACCAATCTGGTGCCAGTCTGGTGCCAGTCATTCCATGCCTGCTGCGTGCTGCTCTTCACAGGCTGTTTAAAATCACAGGCTGTGGGACACGTGACTTATTTGGCCCCAAATGTAAAGACGCGCGGAACGAGCGGACGGAAATGCCCATATAATCCCATTTTTTTCGTTTAATGGTGACTTTTCTTAGCATTAACATACAATTGCTACTACTATTAATTTAGTAGGTATACTTCAAGCGTATTCATATTTAGATTTGTCTATATATAATTCTGACGTCCATTTCTAGCAATCACGCCTGATTAAAGTTGCAGTAGTCCCTTGAAAATGGCTGTCAACGCGCCTGGTCCCAATTGAAGGCCATATATTTGGAGGCCGCAGCACAAGTTTCTCAAGGGATTCATCTGTTCTGAAGGCGAATTCAGTCTGCTTAATCATATCTATCAGTAGTTGGAAGGCAGTCCATTATCCTGCACGGACCCTCGAGTGTGGATCTCTGGATCTCTGGCGGAGAGGAGATAATTGGATAATTAGTGCTGAATCGCGCAGGGAACCAATTAGGGCGACATGCTCGTAATGGCACACGAGTTAAGCAAAGGTTAGATGACGGTTGAGGGGCTTACTTTGCCTGCCTCAACATCTCTAAGATCGATTATCTAAGTCACTCCCACTCCACCGAAATCCTCGTCTCTTTCTCACCCCTCCTGATAGCCCTATAGTCTCTCCGGGCTTTCCTCAACCGCTTATGAGGGGAACAATGAGGAACCAAATCGCCTATTTCCATCTCAATGAGTTAAGCCCCAACAAGAGCGATCCGGCAGAGCAACTGTATGCCTGAAATGCCCAGCGATCACTAGAGCAAATGGGACCACAATGCCAAAGGGGCAGAGAAAAGAATAAGGGTATTCTCCAGCGATATTTAAAAAAATGCTAATATGTTTCGTGAAGAATTGAGGGGATTTTCGAGATTCTCTAATTCTACCATTGTTAAACTCGCGTGCAGACGGGTGAGGTTGACATTACAATCACGTGAGAACTGCAGTTTGAGTTGAATTTATGTCATTCAAAAGAGAGATTTAGGGTTTTCAAAGTCTGTCTAGCCCCCACTCCCCCCGCCAACACACACAACCGCTTTCTTTCTCTCTCACACGGGCACGCACGCACGCCGCATACATTGAGTTTAATCCACAACGCGAGACTGAACACACTGTAATTTGCTTTTGATTGCGGTGTTTCTCTGCGTTTCTCTGCGCAAGAACGGTGTGCCTATTACCATTAGAATCCGATGTCTTCTAACCACATAAAGAAATGAAAATAAAACGGCGGTTCTCACACAACAGCACAAAGCAGTCCCGCAGTGAAACACATAATGTAGTTGAATAGAACCTCCGCGCGTTCAATTTACACAAAGTATGATCTTCTAAGTATTTAAAGTAAACAAACAACTATTTGGATCGACTTCAATGTTTTCCCCGCACAAATGCCTACTTTTTGATGCATCTGTTATATGGATTCTGTAGCCTAAAGTCAGGTGGCTACAGTTCGACTTCATGGCAGATGGGTTTTTTATGCGACATGCCAACTGATAAGTGTTGTTCCCCATGCTGAAATCTGTGAGCGTGCGTGCGTGTGTGTGTGTGTGAGAGAGAGAGAGAGAGAGAGAGAGATAGAGACAGAGAGAGAGAGAGAGTGAGAGAGAGAGAGAGAGAGAGAGAGAGAGAGGGAGAGGATGGCGCGGGCATGAAAAGAATGAGAAAATCTCTTAAGAAGCCGTGACGGGGCCCCGGCCGTTCTCTAAATGTATTTTAATAGCAGGGACCCTCATGTCCAGGGCAATTCATTACCCATTTCTGCTCTAATGAAAGGATCAGGTCTGGGTCGGGGCAAGAATGGGGGTTGCGGAGGGGACCAGGGCTTCATGTGAATCTGTCTCATTATGCAGCGGTTAGGCGATCAACAGCAGGGAGTTGGCCCCCCGTAGAACCGCTCACGGGTACAATACAACTATAGGACGGCTGCATAGGGGGACCCTGCCGTGCCATTATACCGCTGCTACTAACGAGGGCTTCATACGCCTTTGATATCATCTCCTATTAAAATCCTTCCTGCGTTTTACAGCCAAATCCAATTTGTAACGGGTTTGTGGAACTCTCTATAAGTGTTTGTGCGGTAATGTCTTCAGTGTGCGTCTGTCTGCGTGCGTCTGTCTGTGTGCCTTCACCTGCGCATACCGGCAGGCGAGTTCATGGTGGAGAGAGAGAGAGAGATAGCGAGAGAGAGAGAGAGAGAGAGAGAGAGAGAGAGAGAGAGAGAGAGAGAGAAAACCGGACAGTCACACCGGCTTTAATTTGGAGGGGAGGGGGAAGGCGGGTTGGGTGGTGGGGAATACAAATCCTAACATCTCATCTGACATCTCGCGTGAGTGAGCCGTCAGAAATAAGTCAAATCAACCTTTCAAGTTGAGAGAGCGAATACAGTCGTTTTGTATTCAAGCAAATGTGATCTGATAGGGGGACAATGTCGGTGGATTACAACCTTCATCGTAGGGGAATGAATAACAAATTGGGCAGGTTAATGGCATTTATGAATGGAAATAATATGAGCAATGAAATGGCACTATTGCCATCAGTTACACCGCATACAGTAAATATCACTTCTTATCAACAAATATCAGTACTCAGCAATTATCCTTAGCCTAAAAATGACCAATCCCTGACCAGAGGACGATCGGAGGTCGAACAAAGGATTCATTCTTCTATCATTTTTGCAGGTATTAAGTTAATTCTAGTTCAAGGGTATTTCTGTCAGTCGAACAAGGGGTAAGTATTGGAACCAATGACGGCGAGGGAGCCTTTACTAGTGATGGACTAACGCGACAAGCGCACGGGGATGGTCAACTGGCATTTTAAGGCATAAATCTCATGGTGTTGAACGTGGGCTCTGTGTGCGTGTGTATAGCATTCTGAACAGACACTCATATTCAAAATGCTTTGTCCTCTAACTCAGGGACACTGCGCATCCCCTCGTGCCCCGCTGCGCGGGTGCGCAGACGCGTTTAACGGCCACGGGAACATAAACAAGCAACGGGAAACTACAGCGGTATTAAATCAAGCCGCGCGTTTAGTCCATCGGTGCCAAGTTTCACCGCACAGTCAGGAATCTCTAAACGGGCTTTAGAGGTCTTCCAGAAGTCCCTGTTTCACCGTTCAAAGCGCGGATTGGTCACAGGCGCAGCTCATTTGCATGCTGTGCCGTATAAACCCTCCCGCCACTGCAGCCCCCTCTCACTGAGAGAGCGAGGGAGAGAGAAAAAGAGAGGAGCGCGTCTTGCGCGCCCACTGTCACAGCTATGGAATATTAAATGTATAGGGTTTGTTCTGAAAAGAGCAGAGCGTCCGAAAGAGAAGGATAAAGTGTACGCATAGACGGCGCATTTAGTTCTTAGTTCCAACTACAGTGCGGGGAGTTTGGTGAATATCAGTTAATTTTGTAGACAGTGAAGATGGGAGGATTCGGGTGGAACAGACTGCTGCTCGTGTTTGTTTCTCTGGCGAGCTTGGCAGCGCTCACGCGGGCAAAGACAATGAAATATCACACATTTGAGGAGGACGCGCCTGGGACGGTCATCGGAAACTTGGCCAGGGATGTTTCCTTCTCGTCTCCTTCGATGGGCTCCAGGTCCAATTTCCGAATGATGAAACAGTTCAACTCCTCCTTCGTCCGTCTGCGGGAGAGCGACGGGCAGCTGTCGATAGGTGAGAGAATCGACAGGGAGAGGGTCTGCAAACACACCCTGCACTGCCTCATCGCCTTTGATGTGGTCAGCTTCTCCAAAGAGATGTTCAAACTCATCCACGTCGAGGTTGAGGTCAAGGACATCAATGACAACTCCCCCGAGTTCCCCCGAAAAGAGTCGAGTCTGGAGATCTCTGAGAACACGGCGGTGGGCACGCGGATACCGTTGGACTTCGCTGTGGATGAGGACGTGGGAACGAACTACATCCAAAGCTACCAGATCTCCGTGAACAGCCACTTTTCCATAGACGTGCTCAGCAGAGCCGACGGGGTTAAATATGCGGAGCTAGTGCTCATGAAGGAACTCGACCGCGAGACTCAGGCGTCTTACGCACTGGAGCTCGTTGCTATGGACGGCGGCAACCCGTCCCGCACGGGTACGACGCGCGTCAACGTCAAGGTGAAAGACTACAACGACAACAGCCCGGTGTTCGACAGGAACAGCTTTTCCGTGGACCTGCCCGAGGATGCACCGGTAGGCTTTCTCTTGTTGGACCTGAACGCCGAGGACCCGGACGAGGGTCTTAACGGCGAAGTGGTGTATGGGTTCGGGAACCAAGTGCCATCCGAAATACGGCAACTTTTTCGCGTGGATCGCAAGACGGGGCGCCTCACGCTCGAGAGCCCCATTGACTTTGAGAGTAAGAACACGTACGAGTTTGACGTGCAGGCGAGCGACCTGGGCCCGAACCCGAGTCCGGCCATTTGTAAGGTCGTCGTGCAGGTGCAGGACGTGAACGACAACGCGCCGGAAATCTCCATCACCCCGATGACCTCTATCACAGCGGGCATAGCCTACATCACCGAGGCGGCGGCCAGAGAGAGCTTCGTCGCACTCGTCAGCACCTCGGACAGAGACTCTGGCGCCAACGGGCAGGTGCACTGCACCCTGTATGGACACGACCATTTTCGACTGCAGCAGGCATACGAGGACAGTTTTATGATAGTGAGCACTAGCCCATTGGACCGCGAGAAGATCCCCGAGTACAACCTCACGGTGGTGGCGGAAGATTTGGGGTCGCCCCCGTTCAGAACCATCACGCAGTACACGATCCGTTTGACGGACGAGAACGACAACGCTCCGGTGTTCAGCAAGCCCGTGTATGACGTGGCCATGGTGGAGAACAACGCGCCCGGCGCGTACATCACCACAGTGGTAGCGCGGGACACGGACACGGGGCAAAACGGAAAAATCACCTACAAGCTAGCGGACACCTACTTTATGGGCTCGCCCATCTCCACCTTCGTGTCGCTCGACCCGGCTAGCGGCTCACTGTACGCGCTCCGGAGCTTCAACTACGAGGTGATGAAGCAGTTGGAGCTGCGCGTAGCCGCAAGCGACGGGGGCTCCCCGCCCCTCTCGGGTAGCGCCAGCGTGCACATGCGCGTGGTGGACCAGAACGACAACTCGCCGTTCATTGCGCATCCCGCGCTCAACAACGGCTCTGCCGAGATCCCGCTGCCCCAGGACGCGCCGACCGGCTACGTCATCACTCGGGTGGAGGCGCGGGACCCGGACGAGGGCGTGAACGCGGAGCTGTCATACGGGCTGGCTACCGGAGAGCCGTCAGCGTTCTCCGTGAACAAGGCCACCGGGGAGATCTACCTCAACCAGGTGCTCAGTCAGGATGTCGGCGAGACGCTGAGCGTGACCGTCACGGTGAGCGACAACGGGCGGCCCGCGCTCACCTCCACCGCCACGCTCCACTTCCTGCTCATCGCGGGCGCCCCGCCGAGCGACAGGACCGTGTACCACCCAGGCGGCGGCGGCGGCGGCGGCCGCGGAGGGGGCGAGGTGCACGCGCAATGGGACCTGTCCGTGGTGATTATCGTCGTGCTCGCAGGCAGCTGCACGCTCCTGCTCCTCGCCATCATACTAATCGCGACCACTTGCAACCGTCGCAAGCGGGACAAGAGCGACGAGGACAGCGACTCCTACGGGGAGAAGGGCACCATGGAAAGGAGCAGAACACACGTGGACAACCCGCTGCTGCCGCTCCACGGGACGGCGGGAGAGGCGGGGTTCGACGGTCACTCGTTCGCCAGCCAGCAGCGCGAGTTCACCGCGGCGCACCCCGCGGGCGGCGGTGAACTGTGCTCGGCCTCAGAGGACGGCAGCGAGGCGCCGTGCGTGTACGAGTCGGACAGCAAAGTTCGCGGGACTAAGCACGAGGTGAGTTCTTCCTCTGTGGCTTCCCGAACTGTTTGGGTGGGGCATAAGCCTACTCATGCATCAAAACCACCATTACATTTGCATATAATATGATATTAACGTCTCTGTTCTCTTTCCAGGGCTACTCCACGCTGCCTGGCTTCGGGATGGGAAAGGAGGCGGTGAGACCGATCACAATCTGGAAGGGCAACTCCTACACCACCATCTCGGCGAGGGACCCGGCCTTCAGTGGCAAAGACAGCGGCAAAGGGGACAGTGACTTCAACGACAGTGACAGCGACGTCAGCGGAGACACCGGCCTGAAAAAGGACGGGGCAGTCGCGCATCCCGTTGGCGTCCAAAGTGGTAAGAGGCAGCGGCCTATATGGGATATTGGTGGAGCGTTTCACTGTATAATATGCATGGTGGATGAATTCATATTGGTTCAGTTACCTTGTTGTTGTCAGTTACCATGGTCTGTTATGGTGAGCTCAAAAGAAATACAAACTATAATTAATTTAAGTATCAACACCAGTATGTCAGTTTACCAAAAGTGGTTTCCCCCACAATGGCGGTAATGGAACCACTAGTCTGATAGCGCCTCTCTCTCTCTCTCTCTCTCTCTCTCTAACCAAAGCTCTGTGGGCCTGCACCAGCGAGTGCAAGGTCCTGGGACACTCGGACCGCTGCTGGAGCCCAACGGCGGTCCGCGCCAGCGCCGTGCCCTCGCCGGGCTGCGGCGGCGCTTCTCCCGCCGCAGCCCGGCCTCCTCCGCCGCTGTCCTCCTTCAGCACGCTGCCCAAGACGGCCTCGCTGCCGCGGGACCCCGCCCGCAGGGACAACTACTACCAGGCCCACATCCCCAAGACGGTTGGGCTGCAGAGCGTGTACGAGAAGGTGCTGCACCGGGAGTACGACTATGTGCTGGTCACGCCCCCGAGGCCCGTGCGGGTGCAGGAGATCAATGACGTCACCCTGCCGGTCTACTCCCCGACCCCAGCGAGCTGTCCCATCAATGAAGTCTAATGACACACACACACACACACACACACACGGACAAGGACATGTAAACACACTCTCAAAGAACTGCACACTGTGTTGGATTATTTCTCTTCATTTTATTTATGAATACTGACAAAGAGAACCACGTGTAAAGATTACTTGTTGCAGTGCAAAATGTATATGTAGTGTATATATAGGTTTATATCCTATTTGCGAATTTTTGCATTTTTAAATGTGTAATTGTAAAGTTCGGGGGTCCGATTCAGTCACTTTGAGGTGGTGGAGTGTATCATATTATGCAAGGTTTTGTACATACAGAGTATATTTTTTATTAAAGTAATTATTAAAAAATAACGATATATTGGAAATCATTGAACTTTAGCATGCTTACTATTTATGGCTCTAATGGCTCTAAAAACTCTTCAGTTTGTGGCCGAAGATGAGATATGTATCAAGTTGATAATTATTTGAATGCAATAATGTAATTGTACAGATTTTCTATGATCACAAAAAAATAAACTTTGGAAAATAATGGTTTTAAACTTGAATCGTATATCATTTTGAGGGTTCGGTTCAGAGTAGGCTGTAGGAAAAAGTAGTAGGCTATATGAAAGGCCAGTCTTTGGTATATACCAGCAGGTGTCGCTGTTGTTGCCATTGAAAGCGTTTGCCCTTGTAGCACATGAGAAGGTCAGCTGGTGTTTTTTTTTTCCTTTCCTGAAAAAAATCACACGTCACACACACACACACACACACACACACACACACACACACGCACACGCACACACACACCTTGTATATCCATTTGACAACTATGATTGATGTGTTTCTTGTTACATGTTTTGTATTATTATAATTATAATTATATTATATTTTGTTCAAATGCAAGTGGTTATTTTTAGGTTACCAGAATTGAAGTTAATGTTAAATAATAAGCAGCAATGGACTGTACTAGGTCTAGCGTTAAAACATCCATGCATAATAATGTGCGTCCTTTGGCGCGTTGCTAAACTTAATTAAGCGTAAAATGGAGGAATATTGCGTGTAATGTCATAATATGGTACTTCACACAAAATGCGATGCACAGTCGTGCGTAATAAATTAAAATAACTATTAGTTATATTTGAAAGAACACGAAATCTAGTGAAAAAAGTTTCCTGTACGGTATATGCACCATAGTATTTTGCGCCTTCACCAAAATTGTAATTAGTAATGTATTTATTATTATTTTGACAGCAAACATCAGTAACAGTAAATTAACTATATTAGATAGACGAGCCAACTCTATGTGTCTCTACTGTGCATACAGTATAGGCTATGATGCCGTGCCGTGGAGCTCGCGTAAATATGATACATTCCTCCGTGTCACCTATAACCTTTAGCACAGCTGAGAAGCCGATGTTGACATAGTGCGCTGCTCACAAAGTAGCTTTTGAGGGGATTTGAGGAGACACCACTACCACCCAACCATTCCGTGCATCGAATGCTGTTTTCTCATTCATGTGTGGCGAACCACATCGTTTCTCAGTAATGTGTGAATTATAGTTATTAGCGTTCATATTGCACGGTCAAATGAAGTCGGTGTTCAAACCTGTTGATAACTAATTTAACCGTTTTCTAATCTACGACAAATGCAAGCATTCAGCCAAAATATGATATGACATTTTCAGAGCATAAGTATATGCGCAACATGCTATCTCTTTCAAATCTCGTTTATACACTTGAATGTGCAACTTTCTTGAGTGGGCCGTGTGTGGTGAGGAGGGTGGTGATGACAAGTGTGTGTTTTTCGTGTGTGTGTGTGTGTGTGCGTACGCGTACGTGCGTGCGTGCGTGTAAGCGGGAAAACGAGAGAGAGAGAGAGAGAGAGAGAGAGAGAGAGAGAGAGAGAGAGAGAGAATATAGGGGAGAGAGAGACTAACATTTGAAGAGTTACTCTAGACTGGACTGGTTTGCCCAGGTGTGCATTCTAGCAGTCGGGAGCCAGCCATGGTCGGGAGCTCAGAGAAAGTACCCATCGCGTCTGCGGGGCCGGAGGATCTACAGCAGTTCATGCCACCGGTGAGTCTACCGGAAAAGTCTATGACCTATATGGCAGTGGATATGTTTTTGAAGTTTGAGTGCCAATCTGAACTCAACGACAAACTGATCCGCAAGCATTTCTTTAATGACATAGTTATATGATATGAGCTAATATGTTTGGTTTTTACACAGGCCTACTCAACAGTGGCCGTGAAACCCGCCGCCACCGGAAAGTTGTTGAAGGCCGGGATAGCGGTGCTTGTCGCGGGAGCCATCCTTCTACTGTTCGGGGCCGTTGGTGCTTTTTACTTCTGGAACAACAACGAAAAACACGTAGGCTAAACACATCCACCGAAATGCGTTCGGGCTATAGCCTGACGAGTCAGCAGGCCTATATGTCAAATGTAGGATATTAATTTCATCTTCGTTTCCACACACTACGGTATATGCTACAGTTTGAGGCAGTGCTTGGGTGAATGAAAGCCTTGTTTCGGGAGACGGGCAAAGAGACTGGGCGAGGAGGGGGTGGGGTGGGGGAGGTCCAGCCGATGCCCAGGGGGCAAGAGGTGTGAGAACATGGGAGAGAAAAAAGTGTTTCGACAAGGCGATGTCGTGCTGTTCCAGTTATTGAGGCAGAATGAAATATAATATGAAAAAAGCTCAGGTCCGTTCATCATCACGGAATGCTGTAGGTGTGGATTGATTTTCTCCCGCCCAGTTTAATCCAGTGTTGAGAGAGAGAGAGAGAGAGAGAAAATAGGTGAGAGAAAAGATGGGAAATTAAGTGGCAGAAAGAGTAGGTTAGGGTTGACACAACATAACTCGAAAACGTGTTTTCTTGTCTCAGGTATACAACGTCCACTACAGCATGAACATCAACGGTAAAGTGGAGGAGGGTTCTATGGAGATCGATGCGGCCAATAACGTGGAGAGGTTCCGCACTGGCAGCGGGCTGGATGAGGCGCTGGAGGTCCACGACTTCGAGATTGTGAGTCGGACCGCCACACTTCATCAGTTGAGAAACCCCCGAGAGCCGCTAGGCTCGTTTTCGTCAATAAGGATTAACCTCAGACCAGTGACACTTATGGCTACATAGGTGAAAGCCAATCAGCGCTGCACATTTATCAACAGCCAGGATCGAGGCCTTCGAGGACACACTTGGTTGCAGTGATGTGGCAATTGGCTGAATCAGTCTTGACATGACCGAATATCACTGATTCATAGCTCCAGCAGCTACATTTTATCCATCGAAATAAGAAATAAATCGGTGCATTTATTGACTACTACCACCAAAAAAAATGAAGTTATATATCTTTCTATATATATATATTTGTATTTAAATTTCCCACCAAGCACTTCCTGGAACTATTTTACCATAGGTTTAGCCTCTCCATGGATCATGTGACCATTGACAATTTCGATCTTCTGTTTGTAACTCTACAACAATGTCATTAAACAGAGGCTGGGCTTAGGGGATCAGTATTTAAAATATTATCACACATCAAATTGCACATCAGGGAGACACCCAAATGGGAAAAATAGGTCCTATGATAAATATCCAATTAAAGCAACAATGTAACTGTTACGCTTTGCGCAGGTGAGTGTGAACCCCCAGAGAACAGGCTTTAGACCATAGGATTTTATGTCAATATT
>JAODTR010000009.1:706649-726438 GCA_025399935.1 Amblyopsis rosae | reverse complement strand
CAAGAGACCTAGGGGACACCCTCGGGACCCCTCAAGAGACCTTCTGAAAACCCTTGGGACCCCTCAAGAGACCTAGCGGACACCCCCTGGACCCCTCAAGACACCTAGGGGACACCCTCGGGACCCCCACTGCACCCAGGAGACACCATGCGGTGGCGGCGGCGCCACTGCTGCTCACACATTGCAGGACTGATCTATCTCCTCTGCCTGCTGGGCGTGCTGCTGCTCCTGGTCCACCAGGACTGGCTGCCGGGACTAGCAAGCGCGTTGCGGCGGCAATCCGTGGACCTTGGAGGACAGCGCACCACGAGGGCCAGGGGAAATCTGACCTCTGGACAGTTGCCGCGGATACTCACAACTGCTCCCCGGCCCGCCTTCGGGACGCACGACAACGGCAGCTCGCCGCCGGATGGGGGGGCGACGACGCGCCTCCTCTTGAGGGGCTCCGTCACCGGCAGCAACGGCAGCCAAGCTGTGGGGGGAGGCTCCGGCGGCGGGCTATCACTGGGGCCGTACATGTACATCATCAACGAGCCGGACAAATGCCCCAAGGCAGAGCCGGCGCCGTTCCTGGTGCTGCTGATCGCCACCGAGGCCCGGCAAGTGGAGGCTAGGGACGCCATCCGTCGAACGTGGGGGAACGAGAGCGCCGCCGCCGCCGCCGGCGTGGGAGTCATCCGGCTGTTCCTGCTGGGCGTGAACGAGGGGGAGCTGGGGCGCTTACAGCAACGGACCCTGGAAGCGGAAAGCCTGAGGCACCGCGATATCATCCAGCAGAACTTCCTGGACGCCTACAATAACCTGACCATCAAGACCCTGATGGGGATGAACTGGGTGGCCGTGCACTGCAGGCGGGCGAGCTATGTCATGAAAACAGACAGCGACATGTTCGTCAACACAGATTACCTTGTGCATAAGTTGCTCAGGCCCGACATGAAGGCCAAGAAGGAATACTTCACGGGAAATAACATGAGGGGCTACACACCTAACCGGAATAAAAACAGCAAGTGGTACATGTCGCCCGAGCTGTACCCGAGCGAGAAGTATCCCACATTCTGCTCCGGAACAGGTTACGTATTTTCTGGAGACTTGGCAGAGAAGATCTACAGGGTCTCTTCAAGCGTCAGGCGTTTGCATTTAGAGGACGTGTATGTGGGCATGTGCTTGGCAAAAATGCACATCGATCCCGTGCCCCCGCCAAACGAGTTCCTGTTCAACCACTGGAGGGTGGCGTACTCCAGCTGCAAGTACAGCCGCCTGATAACATCACACGGGTTTCATCCCAGTGAACTGCTCAAATATTGGCATCATCTGCAAAGCAACAAGCACAATGCATGCATCAACTCATTCAAGGACAATGTGGCCAAGCTACACTAAAAAGGTTGTTTTACACAAATACAATATTGTAGACATTGTTAATGTTTCAGATGACCTATGTAGCTGGATACTTCATTGTGTGCAAATCACGAGGAAAAAACTAAAACGCAACGGCAAATAAAACAGCAGCAAATATTTTTTAAATATGGAACCACAACCACACATCAGAACACACAACCACCAAAAAAATAAGTAAAAAAACACTAACACATTAGATCTTACTGGAAAACGAAGGTGTGCCCAAGAATCAACAAGGATCGTCACTGATTAGATGTTTGTCAGTCCGTCCGTCCATTTAAAATTGATAAAAGCAGCCTAAGCTAATAGAAGGGAGCAAGAGCTCCGTACCGTATCATTGTTATTAGTTGGGGACGTTATTGGGTTTTTCTGTGAAATAGTCACTGGTGAACCAGCGTTTCTAAAAATACAATGTCGTTAAGCCAGTGTTAACATTGTGCTCCACGTTTTGCAGTTACAGAAAATCGTACAAATGCGGCATTGTAAACATTACACAAGGTGACAGAATGCAGGGCATTTGAGCACAATTAATGAGCCCAAGGCCGCGTAAAGGTGCTTTTATTGTAATTGCGAAATTCAACCTCTACATTTAATCCATCCCTCAAGGGAGCAGTGGGCAGCCGCTGCAGCGCCCGAGGTGCAACTGCAGATAGAAGCCAGTGTCACTGCTCAATGGCACTGGCTGGAGGGTGAACATAACATGTTTTTAGATAGTGGGGGAAACCGGAGCACCGGGAGGAAACTTATTATTTTTTACCTTCAAGCTCAAATCAAACTCCCACGCCCCACATATTGAAGCGTATGGCAAAGCCTAGGGCATTGTTGTTGTGGGCGGTGTTCGCCACTTTGTGTTCCTATGTACGGAACCAGGGCCGTGTAGAAGTACCGGACTCTTGCTTTTTCAGCGCACACAGAACGGTAAGGTAGCGTAACGTATCGACATATTTGATGAGTTTGACAAAAAAAGTGTATTAGCTTACGATCACAGACTGTACCTTTAAATTTAATTAATAGAACAAACGCGCAGCACAATATAAATGCCGGCTGCAAAAAGACACTGAATGTCTATTTGCAATACCGGCTCACCTGTGATTCTTTCACAGATAAACCTATTAACACACCCCCTAAACAAACGAAAGCCATTCTTTTGAACGGCTCTTGGAAAGTCTCCTAGGCTGGTTTCATTCATAAATCAAAAGAAACATCCAATCAGGGACTTCCTTGTAGACTACTGGCACTTTTTCTAGTGGTAGTAAATGTTGTGTGTTCTCCAATTTTCCATTGTGTATTCTGATTTGCCGTTGTGTTTTCCGTTTTTGTTGACTTGACAATAGTTGTGTTTTGTTATTCCGATATGGTAAAGAAATAATAAAAAGGTTTGGATTCCACTGTAAATTCAGATAGTTATATTTGTTGTGATATACAATTAGTTATTACCATGGATAGACACCTGGATAATGGTGTAAATTTAATACTGGAAAATGATGCCACACAAAAATTTAAAAGTAGCGATGGCATATTCTACACTAATTTAACCCTCACAGTCACGCTGATTTCACCTCAACATAAAACTTTTAATCTTGCAAGAACTTGTGGTGCAAGATCTCATCACACCCCTAATAGAGATAAACGTCAACTTTGTCTGTTCTTCCGCCTCAAAACCCTTATGCCAAGATTAAAGACTACGTTAAGAGTCCAAATAGAAAACATGTAAGCAACCAATGAAAGAGTGCTTCAGTCTTACAGTCCCCTTCTAGTTTGCTTGGCTCCAACATTTAGAAGAGAAGTAAACATTTGCATGTTTTGTGCAAGCAACGTTTTCACCCAAGTTCATCCACTTCATTCGGCATTGCTGATATTGGTAAATAGTTATCTGAAAATCCCATGCCTGATCTGAGAGAAGAAATTGTTGTGGTATAATTTCAACACCATCTCAAATTCTAAACATTTCACCTGAAATCATAATTTCTTATGCTTAACGTGCAGTTTAAAAGGTGAAGGAAACTATTTAGAATCAGCAGAGCCATGTTCTGACCGCGCTGCTCTGGAGTCAGTAAAAGGTAATTAGGCCTTTTGTTTCTCACTGAGTGTGTATGTGTGTTTATCATATTTGCTTTTGTGGAGTGTACGAAATATGCAAGGCAGATACAACCTTGGTTGAAGTGGACATGTCATGCCCCTTTTTCCACATGCTGACAACCTTGAGGTCTCAATGCAATGTTTTTGACATGTTTAGGTGAAAGAAAACCACATAGATTAAGTGGAAAAGCACTGTATTAGGCCCAGTGTAAACCTGCCCTCAGAAATCAGTCGGTTTCAGTGACTTTTGCTTTATATTCAAATGAGCCACTTTTCCCACCTGCCTACCACTCAAAGCTCACTCAGTACCAGGGAATGTGAGCGGAGCGGGAGCAAGCGAGGAGTGGAGTGATCCCAATTTGACTGGAGCGAGGAGCGTAATTTAAGCAGGCGAGAAGGCTACCGCTCAAGTATCGCGCCGACCTTTGTGAGCAGCCGGTCACGAGGTCAGGACATGCTCATCCCATCGCGGCTGTGTGATTGATGTATGGTAGTTTTAACACGTGCAATTACACCCCTTTACTGTGGTTGGCGCTGTCTACCTAGAACTACCTCCTCAAACCGTTTGTTTTCGTTCGCGGCAAACACAAAATTGTTTAAATATAATTTGCAACCCTTCGCAAACGTTCGCCAATTCTGAACGCACCTCTGTTCTAGCCAGTGCGGCGCCACTGTCGCCCAAATAACTATCCCTTTCCAGCATTGCTTACTACACCTTTAAATTAGTAACAATGTGGCAACAGAATGTTATACAATTATTTATAAAGTAATTTGTTTAGCCAGTAGATGTAGCCAGGCAGATAAACAGTTTACTTCCTTAAAGCTTCTTCAGCAACGCCCAAGAGCTACACAGGCAAGGAAGCAGTAGCTGTAGCTTGTGACCGCTAGTAAACTACAGCAAGCCAACTGCTGCCAGTGCAAATGCATGACAAGACTCGTAAGGCCCGGGTATACTACAATATGCGTGGTCTCGCTCAACACTGACGAGTGCTCGGGCTGTCATGTGGATGTGGCAGCTATTTCTGTACACAAAAAAAAAAACTTGTTATTTATTACTATGATTTAAATGTTCACACATTGTTTTCCGTGAACAATATTGGTGCAGCCCTGGGGTATACCTGGGCCTTTAGTTGACAACTTTGCATTACTAACCACTCAAAAACAGCAGGGATTTTCACTTACCGTCACAGACTTCAGGGTCATGCCGTGATAGGTGCCCATGGTGTCAATCTTGAAGCCCTCCGTTTCTGCAAAGTAAATTAAATGTATGTGTCTTAAAGGCAGGATTAGTCACTCTTATAGGCACAGCCCATCACATTGAAATGCATTGCAAAGCCAAGGACATTGTTGCTGTTAGCAATTCATGCCAGGGCTGTGTAGAAGTAACAGATAATTTTTTCAACAGTAAACTAGCGAAATGCGAGATATTTTGTGAATTTTACAAAAAGTCAAGACTTAAAATAGCTAACTTTACCTAAAATCATTACTGAACAATTATAGTATTTAGACCACATGCATACTAAAAACGGTATCAGTCGACATTGATAATTATCACAATAAACGTCAATCAAATATTGAATATAAAATTGATTATGACGGAATTTTTCAACCCTGCCCGTCAAAATGACGGACAACGATAAAGTCTACCGCAATCACTTACCCTCTTTTCCCTTGAATCTCTCCTGATCATATCTGTTGTAGGCAGCAGGAACGACCTGTTTATTCCTTATGGATGGATCCTGAAAAGAGTAATTATATACACATAACTACATTAATGTACAGGTACTATATGTTCAGTCACACCTTAGTTGTGCCATGTGCTCAAGATGTTAAATAGTCACTGACCCATTGACCAACCTAAGATGACCCTACAGTTACATGTACAGGACGTTTTAGACAGGAATTGAATAAATTTTTGTCATGGACATTTATTAAATATTAATTTACATCTACAGCATTTAGCAGACACTTTTATCCAAATGTACCAATAGACTATCAGGGCCTGGAGAAGGCATTAATTATGATACTGAAATAAGGAAATGTAAGGAAAAAAAATAACTGTCAAAATGTCAACAACGGGGTATTCACTACAAGTTGTGCGTTCCTGACATTTCCCTGTCTTAAGATGAAACAAACAGAATGGGAGGGTGTGATGGCCCATAACATGGCCTCTGGCATCAAATGGAGAGAGGGTGAGTCACAGGACTATTTCAACAGGGGAGTCATTTATCGCTCTTTGGGTCTATCTATGGCTCGCGGACATTTATAATGAAAACTATATCCAGGACATAAGATATATTAAATGTGTCTTAGCATTGTAATTCAAAGATGCTTTGTAATTTCATGAATAAGTAGAGGTGAGAGCGTAACATGTTATGATTGCATCAGACATGGGGGCTCAAATCAATCCAGGCTATTTGAATGCCCTTTGTGACATTTATTCGCTGAATTTTAAATACCAATGTTTGCAATGTGTGGCGCGTGCAGCTGCAATAGATAACATCTTACCACTTGGGTGGGGTTTTGTGCTGGCCTCTGTTCTGGGGCCCGTCCCTCCTCTCTGGCCTTCACCGACTGAAGGATCGCAAATATGTTTTTGGAGAAGTTCTGAAAGTGAGCAAGAGAAAACACTGATAAGAAGAATAAACTTGTCAAATAGTTAGGAATAGGAATAGTCAAATAGAAAACATAGCGTTCCTAAACTAGATACAACACAAACTAAATGTTCTAAAAAAAAAAACTAAAAGGAATTTAAGCAATGCAAGATAAGGAGAAACATCTAGTTCCAATGAATGACCCAGATTAAAAAAGCTCTGCTTGAAAGTACCGTATCATAACTTAAATAATAAACAAACTATAAAGCGCCACAGTCTTGAGATTTTAAGACAAGCATATGCATACAATAAAAATGAATAATTAACTGAAAACAAATGATATGCAAAAGGATGTGTCTCGTCACAAAAAATGTCAGCTTCCCAAAAGCTGCTGTAAAATTATATATTAAATGAAATTCAAATTTAAACGAGTCAGTCTTTTAAAACTAATTCAGCCTGAAATATAGATAAATATCAATGATATTTTAACACTTTAAAGGCCAGTATGTTTATATTGCTGCACTGTTTCTGAGGAGCCATCTTTACAATGCATGATCATCTCCAGAGCCTCCTGTGTGCTGTAATGTCTTGTAATCTTCAAAATCACTAATCCCGCACTACTGCTCATAGAGTCTAACAGTGTCATTCCAGAAGGAAATTTCCCATTCATTTTCTCCATTGACTTCTCAGAAAATCATTGTATATAAAGTGTTTTAAGCATGGAACCAAGCCAAACAGCTACGAGGTTGTAAATTAATGGTATATGCTCCGGTAGAAGCCACAAATCCATATGACATCAACCTTATTTTAAGATAAACATGATTTATTCGCGATGTCACGGATAACTACACCAGTACCCACAATCCCCCAAACAGTGACTGTTTTGGGGATTGATCTGGCTTTGTTTGGCCCTTCAGAGTCGTTCGGAACTCGGAGAAGCTCAGTGCTCGCTGTTACCATGGAAGTTTGAGAAAACAGGCTATGCCAACTTACAGCAAAAGGAAGATAACTTGACTTAAGTGTTCACATGCAAAGGGAACAGCAACGATTCAAATCTAGACCAGTGTTGTCAGAGTGGCTGGATTTAATAGTTTAAAGTATAAATGTTAGTTACCTCTCCCACAGATTGTGAAGCGGCAGGTAAATACAAGAGTGCCGTTGCCCCCAGCATCAATCAAATAAAAACAATCACCACTGATGCAACGCTGCCATCTACAGGCAATGTGACACATTTGTAATACTGGGTTAAATATCAGCAGCATTCCCTCAGAGGCCCCAGGGACCCCAGTGTAAAAACACTAAAGGAATCCTTCCAGCACTCCCGGGAGAAACAGGAAAAAACAGACACAAGGCGCTGACCTTCCCGGTGCTCTGGAGAATGGTGGTCCTGGTCCGCCAGACCCTCTCCCTGCTCACGATGTCCCTGGTGACGTCCACCTCTGCGTCGACGAAGCTCCTCTGCTTCAGAGTGATGTCGTCGTCCAGGTCCGTCTTGATGGTGGAGCGCTTCTTGGCCATGATCTTGGCCTTGATGGCGGCGATCTTCTCCACCGACATGGCTTCGGACAGAGACCTGGACATGAGAGGACGAGGTGGAACGCACTGGCGTCAGGAGGCCAGCCGACCCATGCGGGGGTGTCTCACGGGTGGAAAGACAAAGACACATTTATGTGTTTCCACAAACAGAGGCACGCAACATTGAGTACGTTTGCGTCAAGGGGGAGAAACATAAACCACGCACAAGTGCCAAAACCTGCAGTTCATCCAATGGCCACTTGACGCTGGCTGCTAAAGGGAGTCAAATCCTCCGACTACAATGTTAGAATGTCTGACTAGGCTTCCCGTCCATGTGACAACTGTACGGGGTGGGTGTGTGTGTGTGTGTGTGTGTGTGTGTGTGTGTGTGTGTGTGTGTGTGTGTATGTATGTATGTATGTATGTATGTATGTATGTATGTATGTAGAGAGAGAATATGCATCTTAATTGTTTTCCTTTTAAAGTTTTTTTAATCTCTTGCCTGTTTGCAGTCAGCTCCTACCCACTTTATTTTTGCGCAAAATGGCACAAGCGGCTGCAGCTGTTCTACTTTTCAATGGCTGCTGTTTGAAAAGTAGGAAGACTACTCCATAGAGCAAGTCACAATAGCATCAATTGTCAGGTTCAAGGTTATTGCTTCTAGGTGCAGCCGGTTAAATAGCTACACTACCTGCAGCAGCAGTGGTATTCATGCTTCTCATAATACTGAGAAAATGTTAATGATTAGTTCAGTTTTATTTATTAACAGATTGATTTTTAATTCAAGTCATCTGTTTTCAGTATAACTGTATTAGTTTATTTAGTATTTTACATGTGTGGGAAGGGTTGGGGGCTGAGACCATATGCTTGTACAAAAATAAAGATTTGAATCTAATAATACAAAAATAAAAAGGATTGATTCATACCTAATTTGGTCTGTTTGGACAATGCCTTCTTTGTGGCCCTCCAGTCGAGCAGCCAGCCGCTCCTTGTCCAGACGCACCCGCTCTTCATCCTAAAATATAATAGAGAATTTCATGTTACATGCAAGACACACAAATGTGACATTTCAAAGACAGCCAGCATTTATTATACAGGATAATCCACATACATACACACGCAAACCTCCCTCTCCCTCTCTCATTAACTAACAAACCAAGGCTCTCCAAAACATAATGTGATGCGTGATAATGCAGCAAGCGGCGCAGTGGCAGAGCGGGGCCATATTTAATCAAGAACTCTCTGGTTGGAACACCGCTACCTCCTCACCAAGTGTCGAGGTGTCCATGAGCAAGACACCTAACCCTAACTGCTCCCGGTGGTCAGGTGTCTACTTGCATGGCTGACATCGCCATATGAGAGAGTGTGTGTGTGTGTGTGTGTGTGTGTGTGTGTGTGTGTGTGTGTGTGTGTGTGTGTGTGTGTGTGTGTGTGTGTGTGAATGGGTGAATGTGAGGCAAATAATGTAAAGCGCTTTGTATAAAAGCGCTATATAAATGCAGTCCATATACAAATAACCATTTACATGTGGATGTGCCATTACAGGTTTATAAGCTCAATGACACTGCATGTTGAAGATGGCAGCATACCTCAACTCTGGGTTTCTTGGCTTCAGACGAGACCTCATCAGCTGCTCTTTTGACTGTTGCAGAAAGAAGAATGTTAAAAATTGCATTGCTTTAGCAGGGTGAGGCTGTAATTGAGGGTTTTCATCACACCCTCACATATTCATGCTCATTCCCTCTGGTTCAGGACATACCTTGTGTTGGCCTTTGCAAGCCTATTTCAATTGGGGCACTTCTGTCGATACTTGTTGAAGTAGCTTTAGGTCAAAAGAAAATTGAAATCGCATTAGTTAAATAACTTTGGATTTATGACACGGCTCCACAAATGGGTGTTGTCCGTCATGTAAACTATTAAATTAGTAAGAAATGTATCTCAGGCCTTAAATTACAAACACAGAATAAAAATGTCATAGCAGATGCTTACAGTAAATAGAGTTGTTTTTCCCACACTACTTACAACTCTCTCCATTGAGATAAGACAGTAAACCTTTTCGATCAGGTCTTCTGACAACTGGAATGTTCTCTGTCTGTAACATTAAATTAGATTAAACCATATTATCAGGATGAATGCACATTAATTGTGTAGATGTAATGCATTTTTCTGTTGCTAATAATAAAGTCTGATCTTATTGTAACACAGTGTAAAATTGTGGTGCCGGATCCAGAAGTTTATTTCCACGTTAATTTTCTCCATTTAACTTATGGAAAATCATTTTAGAAGAGTTTTAAGCTTGGAAACTAGTCAACCAGCTATGACACTGAAGCAATAGTATGCTCCATAAAAAGTCACACTGGTGGAGCTTGCTGTCATCATACCATCCTGATATCGCAAGATTTATTTGGCCTGGTTTACGGGATGCATAGTTACTTCACACTTGAAGTTTGTTATGTAGTCTTGTACCTTCTTCATTTTTTCCATTTTGATTTACACAATTTTGCTCTGAACCAAATCGTTTATGTTTACGAGTGTTATTGTAGCTGGTTGGCTTGGTTCCAGGCTTAAAACTCTTTATAGAAGGATTTCACAAAAAGTTAATGGAGAAAAATAAATGGCAAAGTTACTTCTACACTAAAAAGGTGTTCAGTCACTGTTACGCTGTATAAGGTTAGAATTTTTTTTTAATGATACAACAGTTAAGTACATTAGTTTAACATTTTGACCAACTCTCAAATCTAGCTTCCTTATTACAATATTAATCTGGTGTTCAAGATTAATTATTTGCTTTTTCCAAGTACTACAAGAGCGTAAACAATGGATTACTATCCTTCCAAAAGCAAGTGTGTGCATATGTTTCTTGGTCACTTACTGCAGCCCTTCGCACATAGGAAGGATGGGAAAGATGCACATTGTTGAGCAAGAATAATATTGAATCAAGAGTGTAGTACTCTTTCGGCTGACCCTCTTTTCCAGTCCTAGGTAAAAAAGCACAACAATATACACATGTCAAGCTAGAGCATTAACAGTAAAGTGTCACATTTTGAATACCCTTACAGGCCTGCACATTAAACAATATTAGGTACAGTATATGCCACAACATGCATTTTAAACTATGTTAACAAGATGATGCAAGCATACCACTAGACCAGGCGTCTGCCACCTGCGGCTCAGGAGCCCATCTGCAGTGGCTCCCTGTGGCTTTGACAAACATCTTATGGAACTTAATCTAGGTTTTGTCCTCCCACAAAATATAATCTCAAATTATATTTTATATTGACAGCCTGTGTCCTCTGATTTCACCAGTATCCAAATGGATCTAGTCCATTTTAAATTGTGAGTGCACAGTAGTTGGGCATAGGCTAGTACCAGTAAGTCGCCAGAAATGGGCATTTAAGTGCTTTATTTAAAAAAGATATATTTGCAGGAGAGCATGCTCCCGCACCCCCTTAACATCTCACTGTCCCCGCAGTTCAAAAACCATGGGAAGACAGGAATTAATTATAATTTAGGTCTAATGTTGATAGGCTAACTTATATATTTTCTCACAGACAGACAGACAAATATAACAATGTTTTGGGCACAAATGGCTGTTTTGACAGTAAAGGTTGCAGACCCCTGCACTAGACTGACATATTACAGAACCCTGCCAGTCTGCTACGGTATACAGGCCCAGCATATCTTGCTGCATGTCCAGTTTGGAATTAGCAAAACCACAATGAGTAAAATATCTACTGAATCTATTGACGTAACTTTTTTGAGTTCATGCTCATTTCATTTTAAGATTAAACTAGCTACCGTAGCATAACAACGCAAAGTAAATACAGCATAGCAGGAAGCAACCAAGATAGAAACAAGCTAACTTTAGCAAACATTTAAAACACTGATTGCAATGCGCCAAGAACATTTCCCATGTTAACACAAGGGGCTAGTGTAAATAAAGTTCGTCTTTATTAAAGAGCAGTAGTTAGCTCTGTAGTGTCAGCTAGCTAGCCAGCTGCCTAATGCAACTAGCAGCACAAGGGAATTAGCTTAGACGCAGCCCTACGGTAACAGAAATCAACACATGTACATACCCCCAAATAATGTAGTTGGTCTTGACATTTTTTGGCCAGGAGAATTCTCCAAAAATTACTTCATCTCCTTTAGCGACTATTTCCTTTTTCTGGATATTATACTGACGAAGTACACTCAATACGTCCGCCATCTTCACTTGTCTTCATGTAGTGTGTTTGCAAAGCCCCAAACTATCAATACAATTTGACCTGCAGAATGCCTGATCTCCGAAGTTATATTTGATCAAATTTAAAATACATTTACTGCACGCACCCGACAATTTAATTAGTATATATGATTTGCTTTATCGTGGCCATTAAATAATACATTACATGATTAATTGTTCATTTCAAATAAAGATATAGTCAGCGATGATTATTGCCATTTGATCTTTATTAAAACAAAAACACCTCTTCCCTAACTTTCATACGGTAGTGCTCCCTCAAGCCGCCCCCCACATTGTACAGATATTGCCAAGACTGGGATAGTGTTGTGCTGTGTGGTTTGCACCACGGTGTTCCCATTTACAGACACTTGTCTATGTAGAAACACTGGATTATTTTTTTAGTGCACACACAAAACGGGCAATTAGCAGACTATGCGTAAGTACCCACTGAATTTGACAAAAAGGTGTATAAACCTATATTCACAAACTCCTCCTGTTGAAAACTGTACTTCTACCTGCATGTAGGCTATAGTTAACCAGAAAACAATCAGTTTGCAAGATGACAAATAAAGGCTACACATCTCCAACTTGCTAAATAACCCTACATACATTATGATTAGATCACATACAGTAGGCATTTTTAAATTCAATACATTGTTCATTGTTAACAAATAAAAAATAATTCAAGCAATTGACATCTTTAAAGAGGTGCACCGTGACTTTATTAGAAGTTTACATAGTCATTACAGTCAAGTACATGTCTAGAAAGTTAAGACAATGAAATCTGTTAATAAAATACTACTGACAAACTACCATACTGCTAAAGTTGAAATAGCAAATGAACAGTCACACATATGGAGGATTCATCACAGTAGAGTGGTCTGGAAATATATCATCTTCCTTGTAAAGGGTTACAGCAACTCTTTCAGAATTAAGAGTGTGAGGTCTGTGAAACACGTATGAGTTCAATTGTCTAACCACAAACACACAATTGGAAAAACAGAAAATCAAGTTCAAATATCCAGTTTCATATCCCTGTACAAGCACATTTTTCTCCATTTTATATTTTCCACCTGCTGGCTAAAAACAGAAAAATAGAAAAAACGGTATATATGTAATTTTAATTTATGGTTGAAAAATGTGACTGATTACACTATTTTTCAATATTTTCAATGTTCCATATTCTAACTAAAAACATAAAAATAGAAAACTGAATTTTTTCTAGGCAGACAAAAATTTTACTTGGGATATTTTAACTGAATTAAATTTGTTTCCAAATGTATGTTTGTGGTTAGACAATTTAACTGATAAAACTAATAAGCGTTATACAGACTGTGAATTTGCAGATCAGAAAAAAAAGATCAGATACAGATACAATTAGACAAGTAAATATCCCTCTTTAATTGCAATTGGCTCATACTATTAAATCACATCTATTACTCTGGTAAGGTAGTGATTTTTATGTTGGTTTTTGCATCATTGACATTCACGTTGCTGTTAATATAAAATAGGCATAAATAATGTACTAGCAGCTTCAGCCTTTGTAAACTAGATCCAATCTCTCCAACATACTGTAAAATCTTTGCGATTCCAAACATTGGCATTAACATTCATCTATCATCATGCAGGCAGTAGCACAAAGGGTATGATGAATATCAACAAACAATATCAGAAGGAATAACTTTCAGTATTAAATAAACTAAAGCAAAAAAAAAAACAAGCAAAACTACAGCATACTGCATGTATTGGGGTAAACGTAAGAACAGTGTGTGACTTTGCCATAGCCAAAAGCCAAAAATAAATGGAATTGACAGATACCAAGCCCGCCCACATTTATTGAATCCGACCAACTTCTTCAACTGTCTGTTGTCTATTGTCTGTTATAGCTACAGTAACTATCATAAAGTATATATTGAACAGAGAGGTTCCAACAAATGTCACTTCCGCATTCAAGTTTTGGAATGAGGGAAGCAACTTTTCACCCTTTATTCAGACCAGCCAATGGGTGAATTTCATGGGAATTTTGAGTATATAACATACATTTCCAATTAACTATGATCAATCTGATGCCATAATGGTTTTTCTGCAGATATGCTTTGAGGTATTTTGACCTTGTTTCAGGCCATGCGTGGTAGATATGTTGGTGCTGCTTACGTCAGCCTCCACAGCAAAATGCAGTTGTGCCGGTGTGCTCCATTGAAATGCATTACAGCACTCCATCTTTGTATAATTATTAAATCTTTGTTACTATGCTGTTTTGTCGACAGGTGAAAGGGGCGGGGCTTGGGATCGGTCAATTCTAGACATGATTTAGTCATTACTATCACTTGAGATTTTTTTTGATATTTTAAAATCAATCCAACAAAAACACCTCTCTCCAATGTCATAAAGGTGCTCCCTCAGAAGCTCCTCCCCCTTCAATGTGATAAAGGTGCTCCCTCAGAAGCTCCTCCCCCTTCAATGTCATAAAGGTGCTCCCTCAGAAGCTCCTCCCCCTTCAGTGTGATAAAGGTGCTCCCTCAGAAGCTCCTCCCCCTTCAATGTCATAAAGGTACTCCCTCAGAAGCTCCTCCCCCTTCAATGTCATAAAAGTGCTCCCTCAGAAGCTCCTCCACCTTCAATGTCATATAGGTGCTCCCTCAGAAGCTCCTCCCCCTTCAATGCCATAGGGTGCTCCCTCAGAAGCTCCGCCCCCACACATTGGAAATGCATTGCCAAGCCTGGGATAGTGTTCTGTGGTGCGGTCTGCACCACTTTGTGTTTGTGTTCCCATTTACAGAGCCAGGGCTGTGTAGCAACACCAGATTATATTTTCTGCATAAACATAGCATGTGCATATAGCAGACCTTGAGTAAATATTTGCTGAATTTGACAAAATGCTTGCAATCGCAGATACCACTTTTAAGCAGCCATTTTAGTGACTATTTAGTGAAGGTAAACTAAAAAGTGTATTAATTTTGTGACCCTTGGTACGTTACCTGAACTCATGCTACATACAAACAGGACAGACATCAAAAGAGTATAAAAGGCCTATATGTCCACATAAAACATACTATATTAATATCTTTAAACATAGCATAGAAACTACATTAAAGCCTGTCTAACCAACTACAGCTGTACTAAACCTAGACATTATACAGGTCATTTACAAGGTTTCTTTTCAAATCCATTTTACTTTATAATATTCTACTAGCAATAAATTAACAATTAAATAAACATTTAGTGTTTGAGCGAGTCTACAGGTTCACTGAGAACAGCTTGAACACAATGTTACACAGTGTACTACAGTACACCGAGAACAGCTTGAACACAATGTTCCAGTGTGCTACAGTACACCGAGAGCCCCAAAGCCGCCGTACACACCGCAAGCAATCCGCTCGTCGCCCGTCGCTGAAAATTGGCCGCTTGTTTACATGCCAGGCTTTGGTTGCCTAGGTAACCCTCTCGTATCTTTACCACCCAAAATGTTTCAGTCAATCTGTCAGTCAACGGTTTCCTTAGCTCCCGCTGGTAGTCGCCTCAATCGCGTCGCCTTACTCACGCCGCCGACCTTTATTTCACCTGTCGTCGCTTCAAGTCGCTAAATCTCATTGGCTTTCAACTGTTTCTCCTCGCTGCATCGCTGCTTGCAGTGTGTCTGGGGCTCAAAGGCCAAAACAGACAAAGACGCTGGTGGGAAGTTTGTAGCAGGTAGGGGGCGCTAGAGGGGGGATTGTAGTATGTGTGTGTGTGTGTGTGTTGGGGGGAGGTCAGGGGGTTGGCTGACCATAGTTCACATGCACAGTAACAAATAGTGGGAATAAAGCACTGAATTGTCAATACTAATGTGTAATATTCAACCACAGCTATTATATTGTTTTATGTCTCACGGTTATAAGTGTTCAATGCTGGTTAAATCTATAAAGGAAACATGCCTCTAGTGACTAATTGCACAGTATCTTATTATACAGTGTATACTATCTCGTTTGTAATATCATGTCAGTTAATCCTTTTTAGTATTATTGTTGATTTATTTTAATTATATAGATGAATTAATATAGATTAATTTTATTGAGATTATTTGAGCTGCAACATTGTATGAAAAGTGCTATATAAATAAAGCTTATCATTAAGACATTATTGTTGTATTTAAATTAATTAATTAAATTCCACTGTGCCAACGCATGGGATGGTCTATTTTGTCCTCATCAGTGTAATTGTATGTGTCGTAATAATTACTTTGTTTCATAATTTCAGGGAATAAAATGCCTTTAAAAGCATTTCCAGAACACGGTCCAGCCCGCTAGACAACTTGTCAATTCAAAGTACAAAAATGTAAATTAATCTTCTTGACTGTCTGCTGTTGTAGCGTGCTCTGTGTGCCAACGGAGCCAAGCATGTCCACTTGGTAAATGGACTGCTTTTTTATATAGAGCTTTTATCCAAAGCGATTTACAGTATTCTGCCTCACATTCACCCATTCACACACACATTCATACACCGATGGTGATTGCTGCCATGCAAGGTGTGACCAACCACCGGGAGCAGTTGGGGGTTAGGCGTCTTGCTCAAGGATGCTTACAGGTAGGTCAACAACGGGGTTTAAGCCCACGACCTTCCGGCTGCGAGCCAAACACCCAGACCACTAGACCATCCTGCCCCCCACTTGTTTCCTTCCCTTGTCTCCTTTAGAGACTCTCCTCCCATCCTCCACCAGGTCATATCAGATCCAGGCTGAAGCTACGGATGACATTCAGAGCACCGAGGTCAAATCCAGAGATGTTGAGAAAACCCCTGTCCTCTGTGTCCACGAGTGCCTGTCCATTGGAGCTCAAGCCACACGCCACCATCTTAGAGAAGCATCCCCATTTCTGTAAAGGTAGGGAGGAGGAGGAGGAGCATTTTAAGACATCTTGGAAGCCATCTTGCATAGTTCATGAAGTGAGTAAACACTGCCATGTTGGCCATTGTACTCGTCAGTGAGGTAATCAAGCATTTACCAATGTTAGGGGCGTACAATATATTGACGCAGTATCATTATCGCAATATCACGTTGCACAATATCATATCTAAAATGTTGCAGGAAGTGCAATATTTAATTTATTTTGTGGACAGATGCATTTAATTTTGTCTTAGTTGTGTCTCAGACAGAAAAGTAAGATGTGTGGCTGAGGAAGCTAATGACTTAATAGAGATCGAAGAGGAAATATTAGTGGCCAAAAATAACGCCTCCTCGGTATCTTGGAATTAATGCTGTTGCACGAGTCAAATATGACTGTCAGTTGAAAATGTGTTGTTTTGATGTTATTATGAACATATTTTGATGCATTTTCCCATAACCTGTCTTTACTTATGTTTAAAAATATTGAAATGATCAATATCGCAATATCACATTTGATCAATATCGTGCACCCCTAGTGCATATACAACTGTTACTCTATAATGATTCAAATGAATAGCTCTTTATAATGACCCATTCATGTGAATCAGCTGTGTTGGAGCAGGGAGACATCTAAAACATGCAGGGTATCCTCTAGGACCAGGATTGGGGACCACTGCTCTAGGTAACCCCGTATGGAGGGAGGATGCTGCTACACTGGCAGACGTGAACGAGGGTAAACGCACCTGTCTGTGCTTCCTAAGAGCCTCCATTGCTGCTGGGGCGCTGTAGCTCAGACAGGGGCTGTTGGACAGAACGACAAAGACGTCCACAGGCTTGTGGTTATCTGTGGCCCACGTGATGGGCAGACTGCAGTCTGTGCTGCCGCGGGGGATCTGCAACACATTTTGGGCAATGGCAACGCCACACCCAAGGTCACGTTGTGGGCAATGGGCCAGACTCAAGGTCACATTGTGGGCAGTGGGCCAGACTCAAGGTCACATTGTGGGCAATGACATCGCCATTGAGAGAAAAAAAAAAAGACTGTGCTCATTAAAAGAGGACGATCACTTCTCACGGGATTCTACAGCATACGTTACATGTAGATCAGATAGATTATACAAATAATACATGTGTGGTTGCATCAGTCTTTATGGATGTTGTTGAACATATTTCTTCTCAATGTGTTGGCCGTCTGTGCATGTGTGATGCATGCTGCATGCTACATGGACAGACGTGTTGTGGGGCCCGAGGACCGCCGTACCTTCACCAGCTCAACGGCGACATCAGCCAGAGACATGCTGTCAGAGATTGTGAATGGGACCACAGCCCCTTCAGAGTAGACCAGGACCTGTGTATGGGCTTCTGTCCTCGCAATAACCTGTGTCACCACACAGACACACGGCACAAGGGCAATCAATCCTCTCTGCCTGCCTGCCTGTCTGTCTGTCTGTCTGTCTGTCTTCCTGCCTGCCTGTCTGCCTGCCTGCCTGCCTGTCTGCCTGCCTGTTTGTCTGCCTGTCTGCCTGCCTGTCTGTCTGCCTGCCTGTCTGTCTGTCTGTCTTTCTGTCTGTCTGTCTCTCTGCCTGGTCTGTCTGCCTGCCTGCCTGACTCTGCCTCTGCCTGCCTGATTGTCTCTCTGTCTGTCTGATGTGTATTTGTTGTGAGTTCAAATTTGAACAATCTTTCTCTGGTGGATGATACAGCTGCCTCCTCCTGACTAGAACAGACCACATGCCTCCTCCTCCTGACTAGAACAGATCACATGCCTCCTCCTCCTGACTAGAACAGACCACATGCCTCCTCCTCCTGACTAGAACAGACCACATGCCTCCTCCTCCTGACTAGAACAGATCACATGCCTCCTCCTCCTGACTAGAAAAGGCCACATGCCTCCTCCTCCTGACTAGAACAGACCACATGCTGTCTCCAAGCACCGCTGTGGCATTACCGTAGCAATGGCAGCAGCGGCAAAAGCAGTGCTGACCAACGTCCCTGGAAGTACGCTGGACAGGGCAGCGCTGACGTCCACGGCCACAAGGAACCGCTTCTCCACGGGCTCCACATTCTATACGTATAAACAAATTCAAAATGTTTTGCCATAATTGCTATTTCTTTTTTAAATGGTCAAATATTAAATTTTTTATTGCCATTAGTATTTGTAATTGATCTTCTACAGGCCCCGGTAAATCAGCAGAGCGAATTTCTGCAACTAAGCAAAAGGTCTTCTGAAATGTTCAAGGAATATATGGTTTCAAACAAAGTGTACTGTCGTTTTTTACCCTACACATCCTATACAAGACTCTTACCATGAACGATTTGTAAAAAGCAGAGTCCAAGGCTTTGAGAATGCTGGTGATGGGCTCCCATTTGGTTTTCCCATGAGAACCCTGGCCTTTTTTGTAGTCTTCAAGGGCCAAGAAAATGCTGGATGAAATGCTGGAAAATGGTGGATCTTGGCCTGAGGTTGTAAGACAAGCCAAAAACAAATGTATGACTCAAGCAAAAACAAAGAACAGATGCTAACAAGCGTGTAGAAATGTACCTTCTTTAGTACCGATTCGCTGTGGATCCGATCACAAACTGCAGCCGTGTCAGAGCTTCCCACTTCCAGAACTTTGTCTGCCGTCATCTTACCCAAGATCCTCAGCATTGACTGAAGGGTCATTTCCTTCAACAGCGCTCTCCAAACCTCCAGAAGAAAAATAAACATTCAGATTTTTTAGTAGTGCATAGTAGTAGATTTTATCGGGATAAAACCTTGGATATCCTCATAGAAGTATGAATATCTTCACACGTGACTTGAAAAAGCTGTCTAGCTCACTAGCACAGTCCAATTTGGTTGATTTTCCATTGTATCCCCCACATAAAAAAATATAAATCAAATGTGTTGAAATGCTGTTATCAATACTAAGGAACAAAATAAAAATATATACATATAATATGTGTCCTATGATGCAATAAAAAATTGGTTTCGTAACAAAATGCAAGAAAGTGATTCTAGTATGTCCATCCATCCATCCTCTCCCGCTTATCCGGAGTCGGGTCGCGGGGGCAGCAGCTTCAGCAGGGGACCCCAAACTTCCCTTTCCCGAGCAACATCATCAAGCTCTGACTGGGGGATCC
>JAODTR010000009.1:663977-685969 GCA_025399935.1 Amblyopsis rosae | reverse complement strand
CTATGTGTTACCAATGTGGGTGACACAGATTCTGAGGGAGCACCCTATGGCATCGACTGGATTTCTATATTATCAATGATGTAGTTATCCGATTAATCTAAAAAAGTAATCGATTAGTCGAAAAAATAATCGATATATTAATCGACCAAAAAAAATGATCGTTTGGTACAGCACTAATATATATATATAGCTAATGTTGGAAATACCGTATACCCTTTTTTTCCCTGGATAAAATTAGAGTTCAATTATGTGTATGGTTCATACATTGAGTCGCTTCTTTGTGCATTTGTGAGAAAACGGTGCTGTAATGAAGCCAATTATTGTTATACCAGGTTTGGTGATCCAATTCCATCATTGGGTTTAAAAGAAAAAAAGAGGCCACGTGTGAATATGTGAATGGTTACGGTGCATCTCGACAATATTGCTCCTATCTTGATAGGCCTTCAGACAACAGGTAGTGATGTAGCATTCATACCCTGTACTATACCATTGTCAACGCATACACAATGTTATATCCATTGACCAAAGCACTTATTAGTGAGCAAAAACACATCCCTGTTTAGGCGGTAACTACATAAGATTAGGGGGGGCGGGGGGCAAATTTGTTTACACCTGCTGATGTGCTGATCAAAACATAATCTGATGTACTGTATGTTATATTCTGTTACTCAAAGAAGTATAAGCTTTTTGTATTCTATATATATTTTTTCTATAAACATGCCACAGAAGGTGAAAGCTTAAAGACAGTGCAATCCAACAGTGTTTCTATTGTTGCAGCGAATGATCATGACAGTGGTGAAGGCGTTGCTGTTATGAGAGGTTGGCATTTGCCAAAAAAAAAATGTTAAAAAAAAGCACTCTTTGGTGGCGTCGGTATGATGTGGCCTCTTGTGTTAGTGTGAACTGCCAAAGGTCCACAAAGTATCCTGCCACCATTACTTGAACCGTGGCATTGCTCGAGCTATGAATGTTTTTCATGACATACAGCCTATATATAGCCTAAAGGGGAAAGGAATCCATGTTGATCTTGGCACATTTTTCAAGTTTGAGGACAATAGATGCTCTGTACAGGGAAAATGCAAAACTTGTTTTTAAGGTCGGTTGAAGGAAGGTGTTTTAGCCTCTCTTGTAACGATAAGAGATGACAAAACTCAACTAGAGGCTCGAGGAAATTCCTTGGGCAAAGCTAAGCAATGTGAGATTCTGACCTTTTCTCGCTAAAAGACAATAAACTGATGAGGGTTTTGTCAATTTACAGTCTGTTGGTTTTCTTTGTTCAAAGCAGCATGTTTGCAATACACTGTATATCAGTAACACTGATATGTTCTACTAGTGCAGGGGTCTGCAACCTTAACTTTCATAGAGCCATTTGTGCCCAAAATGTTTCATATTTATCTGTCTGGAGCAGCAGAAAATAGTATACCGATTAGTCTATCAACATTACTATTAGACTTAAATGTGAATTCATTCCGACGTGTTTTTCCCAGGGCATAGGAGCGATTATGAACCAGGTGGAGAGTGAAAAGTTAAAGGGGGGTGTGGGGGGGGGGGTGTTAGGGCCCCCACCACCCTTTATTTTAAAATGAAGCAGGTAATCGTCCATTTCTTGTGACCTAATGACAGAATATACTAAATACTAGCCTGTAGCTGTAGCCTGTAGCCTACAGCTACAGCCTACAGCTACAGGCTACAAACTCACGAGTTTGAATGGACGATCCATTTGGAAACTGCTTTTGGATACTGCAGAAAACGGAGGACACAGATTACATTTGTTTTTTGGGGAGGGGGGACAAAACCTATATTAAGTTCTATATGATGTTTGTCAAAGCCACAGGGAGCCAAAGGGGCTCAAAAGCCGCATGTGGCTCAGGAGTCGCAGGTTGCAGACCACTGTACTAGTACTATGCATTACATTTACTGAAATATAAGAATAATAGCAAGCTACACCAGCATGTTGTAAACATGGCGTATTTAAAGGTATAGTCAGCTATTGCAAACATCCATCCATCCATTTTCATCCGCTTATCCATAGTCGGGTCGCGGTGGCAGCAGCTCCAGCAGGGGACCCCAAACTTCCCTTTCCCGAGCAACATTAACCAGCTCTGACGGGGGGTCCCGAGGCGTTCCCAGGCCAGTGTGGAGATATAATCTCTCCACCTAGTCCTGGGTCTTCCCTGAGGCCTCCTCCCAGCTGGATGTGCCTGGAACATCTCCCAAGGGAGGTGCCCAGGGGGCATCCTTACCAGATGCCTGTACCACCCCAACTGGCTCCTTTCGACGCGAGCTAAATGTAAAATAATACACTTTTAATCTAATTCAACAAATATCTCCTCGCATTTCGCTATTTTACCATTCTCTGTGGTGTTGAAAAAATGAGTAAATATAAATATATAAATAGTAACATGAACAAAGTGGTGAACGCCGCTCGTATCAATAAAGCCTTAGCACAAAGATTTGCTTCACAGCGCATTTCGGACCGCGGAGCGATTCTGTTTTGATTTGAGCTCAAGTTAGCAAGAATGACTGACATTGCCTATGTCACATTTTCAGAGAACAACTTCATTGGACATATTGTGATCACAGACACATACATTTTTTATTAATATTTAATCAATTCTTTAAATTAAACTGTGTGTGTGTGTGTGGCTGGGTGGGTCAACTTGACTGTCAAAAAATAGACGAGGTGACAACTCATTATCCCAGATTTACCTTCCTGGTGAAGCCATTGTCGTGGAATAGGCTTAGCCTTGGGTCAGCGGTGATATCACTGGTCAGGAGACCCTGGGTGTACTAGGGGATATTCTTGGCATAGTGGAAGCGAAAGGAACTGACAGAGATACGTTAACTGGATGCACACTGACGTGCTTATGGATATTACCTCAATATAAATCCCCTGGCGTTTGGGCTGAAACTAATCCTCAGACCATGCTACGTGATGTGTGGAAGTGGAAACTAGCTCGATCTGTTTTTCTTTTCTTTTTTTTGCAAACTCCACTGACTTCCACGGTTGAGCAAAAACATACTGTGTGTATCTAGGAAGCTGAGCTGACAGAGGTTGTTTGTACTTCAGTTCAATTGACCTTGTCCTGGATTGTATCTATTGTTGTGTAAATAAATTTACGATTTCCACTCGTGTTATTGTCAGAATAAATATGTTTTATAAATTGTATGTTTTTGAGAAACAATGAAAGTCACAACAATGAAATTATTTTTTCTTTTTTTTTAAGAAAAAGAAAAAAGAAGGAGCTTTCCAAGTTTCCAGCCCATCACATACACACACCCAAATTATTTTCCGCCCGCAATGCCAGCATGCTACAGAGTCAGCATGATACAGAGCCATTTTTCGGGTATAACAGAAGTTTTGAATACACAGCGAAACAAAAAAATCAAATCTAAATAATAACTATAATAAAAAAGAAATGACCCCTGAGCACGGTTTTATTAATGACATAGATATATAAGTCAGTCACAGTGAAAGCAAGCAGCGCGCTCGGTCTGTGTACATCTGCGTGACAGTGGTTTGAGTCTCGTCATGCGTTTGCCTTTTGCCTTTACACATCAGGTTCTCGTCTGTTCAAACATAACTACTCCACGTCTGGCCCGAACTGTTTTAAGAGTATCTTTACCCCAGTTCTGAGCCTAACTCCACCCACTATACAACTTTGGAAAATGCTAAAACATAGTCTGAGTGAGGGAGGGGAATTTGATGGCATATTTGATGACATATGAGCGGACGGAGTGGACCTTTGAAAACCAGCCAGGCCCTGGGGTGATTTTTAACGGATATGACGTGTAGATCCGTTTTCAGCGCATTAAATGCAGATTTTTGTAAAATAACTTTTCAATATTAACAACAGCATTTATGTGTCTCAACACAGTTCAATCTTATTAGCTTACAGCTCAAAAACACATCTTTAATGCCCCACAGAACACATGACGACACCAATTCGGACACTTTTGCTCCACCGCAGCGACAGAACAACAGGTGGCCTCTTTCAACCATTGCGTATTAGTCTGTGTTGTCAGGCCGAATTAATGAGGCGCATGTGGAGGAAAGGGTTGTTCTGGGGTGGAGCGGCGGCTCCAGGCCAAGGATTACCCTCTTTAACTGTGTCAGCACAAAAAAGTCAATCGACAGCGTACATGCTCGGATGGGCCAGATGTAAGGGGAGATAGGACAGACTGTACCCGCTTTGAGTTGGCCTCTGGCTCTGCCCTTCTGAGGGAGGAGGGAAGGGGGGGTGAAGGGGTGGAGTGGAGGGGTGGAGTTGAGGGACTTGGCGAAAGAGAGAGAGGGGGGGGGGGGGGTACGGGGGGGGTTTTGTTATTGCAAGCCTTTTTAAAATTTATACACAAGATTTTACTAACCTCAATAAAAAAAAGAGATATTCATTTAAATTTTAACAAGTTGTAATTAGTTGTGACTAGATATAATTTTGATTCAAGATATCTATAAAGTCATTTTGAATAGTCAAAACAGCAGTTAGATATCTGTAATTTAGATTTGACTAGTGAAAATAATAGATATCATATGATATCATATGTTTGAATAGCAAGAAAATCACTTGTAATTTTGTTTATCTAAAATTCATATTCCAGACATCCGTAATTACATTTTGACTAGGCAGAATGAGAATTATCTCAAATCAAAATTAATTTGAAGATATCTAAAACTTGATAACAGATATCTAGAATTATATTATGACTGGCTGCAAATTCAGTTTCAGATATCTTTAATTGAATTCGGACTAATCAGAATTCCAGTTCAAGATAACTACAACTGATTTTGACTAGTTAAAACATTATTTAAGATATCTTAAAAGGATGATGTAGATATCTTAAATTGAGGGGAATTTAAGAGATCTTGAACTGTAATTGTGACTATTCAGAATTGCATTATAGATATCTGGAACTGGAATTACAGCTAGTCATTATAGATATTAAAGATCAACAATAGACGTTTAGGATACCTGCAATTGATTTACAGATATCTGTATTGAGAAACCTTATAGACTAGAATGGCAATAGCCGTTTGAAACTGACTAGTTCAAATTTAATTACAGATATCTAAAACTTTTGTTTTGACTAGTCAAAATGACGTTATAGATATCTTCAATTAAAGTTTTGACTAGGCAAACTTACATTGCAGATATCCTGTAAGCAATGTCCAGTCTACTGAATAAAACGGCTTTCCATAGTTGGGGGACCTGGAGCGAGAGGGGGAGGGAGAGAGGGGGAGATTAGGGGTGGGCTGGGGTGCCTGGAGAAAGAGAAAGACAGAGAGAGGGAATGAGACACGGAGAGAGAGCGGGGGGCAGACAGAAAGGGGGGAGCGCATTACCCACCTTTAAGAGGATGTAAACTTTTTACAGAAATTGTCACATCGGGTCTCTCTCTCTCTCATTTCTATTAAAAGATTCTCGCCCACGTTGCTAAGCCAAAACACACTGCCTCTCAACTCCTCTGGAATGTTGACTGAATTCTGCCATCCTCAGCTTCCTTGCCTTGCCCCCTCCCCCAACACACGCACACGCACACGTACACACACAATTTGTACATTCTCCTCCTCTGTCAGCGCACCTTAGTCATAGAAGTCGCTCATTTATATTCATTGGCATTTTCCTTACTTTCTCTGTCCAATTTAAATAACTCCTTGCCAAACACCCGCAGGACGAATTTATTACATCGGGAGTCACCGCTGAAATACAACATTAACTCTCTAGCTGGCTTTGGTATAATAGGTTTTCGTTTTCAGTTTTGTCGCAGCCAATCGCGTTCCTTTATCCCTCTGTCTCTGTCCGCTTCTAGGGCTCTCACGCTAGCAACTCCACCAATGGAAGGACGAGCACTGGCCCAGTGTCGTCCAATCACAACACAGTTGCTATGTTGAAGGCTGACGCGATACGAAGTTTCTTTTTTTCCTCCTCTCCCCTTTTTTACTAGCTCACATTAGAGAAGGCGCGGGATTCTGTTGCTTGGCAAGCAACACGGGGTTTCTAGGCTGTAGCTTAACCTGATAAAAACATATGAGCCCATTGGCTTTCGGCAAATGCAGTAGGAGCCTATATATTGACAGTTTCTCTGTCTCATTGTAACAATGTAGGCCCCACAGTAACTATGAGTATGTGCATGTCTCATTCTTCTTTTATTAGTTTATGTATTTTCCTAAACCCAGTCTTTGCCCTGTCTTATCCCAGTCTTATCCCAGTCTTATCTTCATAGAACTATATGCTTATCCCCGAGGTTTCCCTGATGGAAACATGGCACAGGGACCCCCTTTCACATATGCCATATGGTATCAAAGATTTAGTTGCTGGGCCAACAATAATGTTTAGGGTGGATATATTATTGCCATGTGTAGGCCACTAAGTAAACCATTAAAATAATAATTGACAGATTTATATAATTATATCACAAGTCGTATTTATGTTAATGTAAATTTTCTTACGTTTACATATTTGGAAGAAAATAAGTTTGGGATTTGGAGGACCCCCTGCAGTACCTCTGAGGACCCCCTAGGGGTCCCGGACCCCTTGTTGAAGACCTCTGCCTTATCTGATTTATTCACATATTTTCAAATACATGTTAGCATATGCCATTGTAGATAATCAAACATTAAATAGAGATCTTGACTCAGTTGACTAAGTCATTTCCCCCACATGGAAGGCATCCATTAAAAGTATAGGCTATTACACGTAGCCTATACACCTCTTATTATATTACTATGTATTATTTTATGTCAGACTTTGCTATGAGAATATTTATTATATTTAAAAACCACACTTCCAAATTACCACAAGAAGATGTTAAAAACACGGCAGCCTGGAAAATATTTTAATTACATTTTCAAACGGAACATGGACAACACCAGTAATCCATATTAAAATAGTCACAGATAAATTATTTTTTTCAAAGATCAATGAGCCCTTGATATGTTCCTGAATTAATTAAAATGTTAAATGGATGAAGGTAAAAAAATATAAAATGAATAGACCCTGTATCATTGACACAGATTATAGGCACATGTTCAGTTCATTATACACTTGTGTGTTAGCCAAAAATGGTAACCAGAAGAGATGTCTCCCACCTGGCCACCCTTGCTAAATATGCAATATTAAATATGTAAATAATGGGAAGCAATTTATTCTTCAACACATAAACTTTTGTAAAGGCTTATGTTCAGGTAACATAGACATTGTTTTAACAATTATATGATGCAGATATAATGTTCCAGTGCAAGCCTCCAAATACTTTGCTTATAGCCTCCTGAGACCATCATGATCTTGTGAGCTCCAATTTCATTTTGCCACAAACATCAGTCTGAAACCCCTCAATTCAAAAGTGCTTGGGGGTGTGCCTTAATAGACTCGTGAGACCATCCTGATCTGGCGAGCTTCAGTTTAATTAAGCCGTCTGGAAAGCCTAGGAATCATTTAGAATGTGACGGAGTAGCAACTAAACTTTCCAATCAGCGTGGTGTTGATAGCTATCTATTTTTTTGAAAGCACCTGCCCTTCAGTTTCAATGTCCCCAGATGAAGTTGTGACAACAATTCCTCTGGCATGTCAATCAAAACATATCAAATAAATAAATCTATAAATATAGATATATAAAAAAAGACTGATTAACACCACCGAAACATTTAAGAATATTTCATAAAACTACAAGTTTTTATATTGGAACAAAAATATTCTCATCTATCAATACTTAGATAACATACCATGTATTGTCAAAATAATAGTGGAAGTACCTTGCCAACGTCCCCAACAATGCGTGCTGTTGTTGCCATCTCCTTATCAACCAGGGCATGTCCACCCCTGGTTTGAGGGCGACTCATCCTGTAAAGATGTTAATGTTAAGTTGACGCTCCCATCCACAATGCTCTCCTCTCTTCAAGGATATAGGGTGGCAGCATCCTAATCGACAAGACAGATGTGGTACTGCCTTCCATATAATGGCCATCACAGCAATCAATTACACTAAATAGGAGATTATGGGAGAAGCATGTTTCCTTTTTTTTAAAGGTTCAGGTCTGTGTTAACAAGCACTTTGTGTTACATGAGTTTGTATGAAAAGTGCAATATAAATAAAGATTGATTGATTGATTAACGAACACTGTGATGTTTGTGATCATATGACCTTACCCTCCAAAAAATGACTGAAACAACAAAACAGGTTATATAGACAAGTGGTGAACGTGTTTGAAAGTAGTTTTTCAATCTCCTTTCTATAGACGCCAGAAAATAATTACACAACATAGGTATTTTCAGTGGCAGGCAACAGATACAATGACATTTTAATTCGTTTTCAACCACCTCACCCATCTGCTAAAACCTGTTAAACAAGAGATGCTTGTAACAGACAGCAATACAAAAAGCAACAGATGAAGAAAATTAACTCCTTCGTAGTAGTACACGATAAGCACCACGGGTCTTTAACACACGCTACAAGGGTGAATACGTTTTAATAGACAAAGTCAAACGAATTAGAAGAAGATTAGAGCAAAAAAAAAAGACAAGAAAAACCGTTCTCACCAGCAAACAACCCACACACATCTATACCGTTATATTTTATTTAAAGTTCCCAAGATGGTTCGCTACTACTGCATACTTACATACATATAGTTCTGTTGTACTGCCTACATTAATTTAAAGTTTTAACAGAGAGACATAAATAGTGTAGCTTTTTTGCCTTGCGATTCTAATTGTATAAAAAATGAAGAAAAAAATGGAAAAAGGTTATCTTACACAATGGCCACGCTAAATGCCCTCAAAATAAACAGACCTATCAGACAAAATAAGGATAAAGACTAATATATAAGTATACTATTTTATGCTTGCTGGCTGAGTTGGTAAAGTTGATAAAAAATTTAAAGAAATACACGGAATGATAAATATTATAAATATTATGATTTTGTGAGATATCGTTGGATAGTATCAGAGGCAATGTTGCCATCTGGCGATATTACATGTTAACAGCAAGTGTTATTATTATTATTATTATTATTATTATTATTATTGTTATTATTTATATATATTCAGAATTCTATCGAGTTAAGTTGTCTCCGTATTATTCGTACATTGGTAATGAAATGTTTGTTGAAGGCTTGTAGGATGCCCTGCTGCTAGGCTAACCAGTCGATCTAGATTGATCGATTTACAGCAAACAGACAAGAGACGGAAGTATCCTGTACCGGTCAGAAACTTCAGTAAGAAAAACGCACAAACATAATGTTTTTGCAAGACTGTAAGGAAAATAACTCAGCCAGTTTGTTTAGTGGTGTGTCATAATGTCTATATTACCAACAACAATATTCTTATCCAGGCTGAAAGCATCCCTCCAGGCTTCAGTAGCTTGCTGAGCTAACAGGCTGCACCAGTACTGTTTACATAATCAGCTCGAGATGTAGCCTACAGCCGTTCATTGAGCCGTCAGAGATAACACGCAGCAAGGAAGCTATTGCAATTCGTCAGCATTACAATAACTACATCACATTAACATTACACATAACACAACACAATCACAAACCACAGTGACAAATTGTTAAGATGATAAACTATATGGAGTTACTCCATTTGCAAGATCCTCTTTATACAGGATGCATTATTAACTTCAGGCGACATCTGTGTTTAACCAGTGAACTGACCCCTGAAGCTGTTGCCCTGAAGTTAATATCTCAGTCTAATTCTACCGTATTGTTGACAGTGTGTACAACTGACCTTTCTTCCTCTTGTTGTTATTGCTGTCTGCTGCCTCTAGGAGGAGGTCATGAGCCTGCGACTGTGCGGGGCTGTGGATTTGTAGAGGAGGAGTGGTTGGTAATACAGGACCCCCCTCCTCCCTGCTTGTGAGACCGAACTCTTTTCCCCCCCTCCAACTATGTCCTCCGCCCTGTGCGAACCCATGCCCGGCTACCCCAGGGATGTGGCACCTCCGCCGCCCGCCGAGCAGCAGCAGCAGGCCCTGCTGTGCTCGGAGCGGTACGCGCGGCTCATCCTGGCCCAGATGAACAAGATGCGGCTGCGCCGCGACTTCTGCGACGTGGGGCTGAGGGTCGGGGGTCGCGTGTTCCGCGTACACCGCCTGGTGCTGGCCGCAAGCACCCCCTATTTCTCTGCCCTTTTCTCCGGGGGGATGAAGGAGGCGGACAAGGATGAGGTCCAGATCCTAGGGGTGGAGGCGGCAGTCTTCGAGAGTCTGCTGGAGTTCATCTACACCGGTGCGGGGAAGCCTCGTCTTCGTCCTCCACGCATTTCACGATATTCATCACCCTTTATGCAGACCCGAACAATCTAGCGTTCCATGCAAGTCAATGGGGAGGTCCACGGATTTCACCTTAATATTGACGATTATTGCTCTCTGTGGGCGTTAATGGGTATTTTATATAACATTAATTCCAAAGTACCTATGATCAATCTGAGGTATTTCTGTAGCAATCTGTTTTGGGGTAAATTGACTTTGATTCAGGCCATGCATGGTAGTTTTAGCTGTCTGGGTGCTGCATACTTCAGCCTCCACATCTAAATGCTGTTAGTGACACGCCCACTTAAGAGATCAGAAGAATTCCATTTTTGCTTCCATTGAAATGCATTATGCTCTATCTTGTTATTCCAATAACTTTGGTTTGACTAGCAGTCTGGAACCTCTCAATTTAAAAGCGTTTATGTCATAAAGGCGGTGTTAATGCATTTCAATCAAGCTTCCTTACATACAATTGGACTTCCTGCGCTTATCTCATCCAATAAGAATGTTTAAAAGCAGCTAGACCGCGGGAGCCGATATGTACTGCTTTGTACTCCAGTATAAGAGAGAGTCACGCCAATGGAAGTTTAACATATTCAACAGTCACATGGTTAATGTGTTCATGCAAAAAAGTTCCAGGAAGTATATTACACTATTAAGTTAATTACTTCCAGGAACTGTTTTGAGCTTCCACAATCCACCATTGCTGTGAAAAAGAATAAACAGAGTGGATGCAACTCTCTTCTACATGGCTCTGGTTGTAGTATACTTCTGTCTTGTTGTTGCGGTCATTATGTTGAGTGTCGTTGCTTGTGTACTTCCTCACGTCAGGCGTGATCAGCGTGACGGTGGAGAATGTGCAGGAGCTGATGGTAGCGGCGGACATGCTGCAGCTGAGCGAGGTGGTGGCCATGTGCGGAGAGTTCCTCAAAGGCCACATGGAGGCCTCCAACTGTGTGGGCATCTTCCAGTTCTTGGAGCAGATCGCCTGCGTGGAGATGCTGGAGTTCACCGAGAGTTACATCCATGTCCACTTCCTGGAGGTGCGTTGCTGGACGACATGCGCACGCGCATGCACGCACACACACACACTGCACACACAAACTGTTTGTATCTGAGAGGATTCCCCTCTCTGCAATGTTCTTTCAAACAAACATTTGAATATGAATTCTGTGAACACAGGAGAAAGTTGACTATTATGGACTTATGGAATGTCCTCAATGTAAATATCCAGTAGTCTGATTTGAGTGTAAAACAGCCTGGTCCACCACAGCTGACAGACAGCCCCACATCTAGGTGTGTGTCTCAGACGAGTTCTGGGGCCTGTCCAAGGACCAGCTGGTGAGGTTGCTCCGCAGCGAGGAGCTGCGTATCGAGGACGAGTACCAGGTGTTCACCGCTGCCATGGACTGGGTGCTGCATGACGTAACGAAGAGACGGAAGAACGTGGTGGAGGTGCTGGATCCTGTTCGCTTCCCGCTGCTCTCCTCAGAGCGGCTCTTCAAGTACATAGAAGGTTTGAAGATTTCTCTTGTATTATTATCTATATATTTTAAATTTTTTACTGAATATATATATTTAGTTGTTATTTATTTGCTATTTTTTATGTATTTATTTATTTATTTATGTATTTATGTATTTGTTATTATTATTATTATTATTATATATCTTTTTTTATTATTAAAAGTTTTATCTTTTCTTGTGACTGTGTCTTGGCTACACAACAAAGGCATTGAAGACTTCAACCTGCGGGTGGCGCTGCAGACACTCCTCAAGGAATACACAGAGTTCAGCAAGTCTCCCAAAGAAAACAAGATGTACAGCCTGTTACAGCCAGCCAGGATGAGACCCAGGAGAAAAGCCAGAAAATACCTCTACGCTATAGGTTCTGTGGCCTTCTCTCTCACGTCAACAGCTTTAAGCAAACTGTGGCAGCGTGTCGATATAAGCTACTTGCTGTATCCCAGGGTTTTTAACACATGATGCAGTAGACATTGGAAGAGAATTGAGCAAGAATAATGTAGATGTAATAAAAAGTATGAAAAAATATTTACAAAGAGTAGAACCATAGCAGATTGAACCAGTATGTAGATAATAGGATGGCAGAATAGTCTAGTGACTATCCAAGACCTTCTGCCTGGGTGTATGACCAGCCAGAAGGTCATGGATAGTCTAGTGACTATCCAAGACCTTTTGCCTGGGTGTTTGACCAGCTAGAAGGTCATGGATAGTCTAGTGACTATCCATGACCTTCTGGCTGGGTGTATGACCAGCCAGAAGGTCTTGGGTTTGAGCCTACCGGAAGCACCCTTGAGCAAGATGCAAAATCTATTTGAACCATCAGGCACGAACATTGCTTTCCTAACTCTGTAAAACATAATGTAACATGGGCTAAATATGAATATAAGGAGATATTACAATGTTGTCATTGATGTATGTGTTAGTTTGAGTGGTTTGGTTTAAGTTAAGTTGCAAAGTAAATGACAGCTAATCTCTATTTTAACTTAGATGCATTTTATAAACCTGCTGCTGATAGTGTGGTCTGGGTAGGTTAGACATGGCTGATGCTTGAAAGTGGACCTACGTGTGTAAATTACTTTAATTGGATTAGCCCCATGGATCGGTTGCAACTGTTCAATTGTCACCGATACAGATCCCGCTAATTATGTTAGTATCGGACCGATTTCCGATCTCAGCATCGTATCGGTGCCATGCCTTATAGAATATATATATATATATATATATATATATATACACACACAGTATGTGTGTGTGTATGTGTATATATCAAATATGTGTGCGTGTATATACAGTACAGTGTGTGCGTGTGTAAGTGTGTATATTTATGTGTATATTTAATATATTTATGTGTGTCTCTGCGTGCAGGAGGCTACACGCGGCTGCAGAACGGTCGCTGGAGTGACAGCCGGGCTCTGAGCTGCGTGGAGCGGCTGGACTCCTTCAACCAGTACTGGACCACCGTGTCCTCACTGCACCAGGCCCGCAGCGGCATGGGCGTGGCCGTGCTGGAGGGCATGATCTACGTGGTGGGAGGTCAGGGGTCAGGGGTCAGGTGGAGGGCATGATCTATGTGGTGGGAGGTCAGGGGTCATTTTTATAGACAGTGATAGTGATATGATTACCAGCCTGTGACTTGCAGTCCTGCTGCTGTCCACTAGGGGAGAAGGACTCGATGATATTTGACTGCACAGAACGGTACGACCCGGTGACCAAGCAGTGGGCTGCAGTGGCCTCTCTGAACTTTCCCCGCTGTGGAGTTGGAGCCTGCCCCTGTCATGGAGCCCTATATGCACTCGGTATGAGACCGAAGGAATGCTCGTTCAATACACACACACACACAATGTTTATTAAAGGTCATTCTGGAGAAAGCATGTTGTTATTTGAACTCAAATCAAAGCAAAAAACACCTCTCCCGTCAATGTCATAGGGTGCTCCCTCAGAAGCTTTCCAACACACATTGGCAACGCATTGCGAAGCCTAGGGCATTGTTGTCGTATGCGGTCTATTTACAGAGCAAGGGCTGTGTAGACGTACCGGATTATTATTATTTTTCAGCGCACACGGAGAACAGCTAGCAGACTGCAAAGAGATACAGTATTTGGTGAATTTGACGTGTAACGTGTGTTAGCTTACAATCGCTTACGACACATTGAAATCAGATATCACATAAGTCTTCCCCTTGACCACACAATACAAAAGGTAACACGAAGAATGCCGATCAAATAAAAGTACGGTGTTTCGTTTAGTCGCCTGGGAATGCAGCTTCCAGCGTTGCTGACGATGCTTCGCACTGTCGTCCTGTACCTGTAGGTGGGTGGGTCGGTTCTGAGATCGGAAAAACCATGGAGCGCTACGACCCAGAGGAGAACAAATGGGAGGTGATCGGTAGCATGGGGGTTCCCCGCTACTACTTTGGCTGCTGCGAGCTGCAAGGTTTGTCTGCACTGCACCCATTTATTTGTTTTTACCAAGCTGGAACCTCCTGTGCTGAGAAATGAACTCAATGCCAAAGTACCAAAACCCTGCACTTCCTCAAATGGCCACTTGAGGCTGGCTACAAATGAGAGTCGAGCTCCATAGACTCCCATGTTAACATGTATTTTTATTTAAATTTCATAACTCATCAGTTAGAAATACATTATCCATACATTTATCTTAGCATTATGTTTTACAGAGTTAGGAAAGCAATGTTCAAGCGTGATGGTTCCTTACACAAAACATGATTCCCAGTCTCTTCCTCAGTCACAGTGAGGAATCCGGCTTAATTTAACACTGGAATCGGATCGTTACTCGGTATCGGCTGATACCCTAAGTGCAGGTATCGGCATCGGTATCGGGACTGAAACATTTTGATCGTGCCATCCCTAGTTTTACATATGGTTCTAGACTTACTAGTACTAAAGTAGTCAAGAGTAACACCATTTACATATTGGAATGCGTAGTGTCGTACTTTTTCACAGGAATTCCATTCATTTCGTATTTTTTAAAAGTGCTTCACAAACCGTTTCAATGCACGGCTCCCCAAATAGACTTGTGAATAACAACACGTCAGGTTGAGAAACGCTCACTGTATATCTCTTGCGCTTCCCCGGTGACCTCGTCTCTTCACAGGGTTCATCTATGTGATCGGGGGGGTAAACGACGAGGGTGCGGAGCTGCACTCAGCAGAGATGTACGACCCGATCTCGCACCGCTGGAGCGCCCTGCCCGTCATGTCGACGCGGAGAGCCTACGTGGGCGTGGCCTGCCTCAACAACTGCATCTACGCCGTGGGCGGTTGGAACGAGGTGCTGGGGTCCCTGGAGACGGTGGAGAAATACTGTGCCGAGGAGGTGTGGGGCGATGATGATGACACTGCACTTCACTGTTGAGGCTGGCGCCCACTGGTGGCGACTTTTGGTGGCGCGTCATGGAATGCATCTCGAAGCGTAAAGGAAAAGGACGAAGGAGCTCAACAATGAGAGATTCAGTGCATTTTTGTGGCTTTGACGCTCGAGAAATAGAACTGTTTTCTAAACGTGGGCGTCGCTACGCGTCAGACATCGCCAGTGGGCGTCACCCCGTTAAATAGAACTACATTCTAAACTCTGGCATCTCTTGATGCATGTCTACGCATTCAGTGGGCTTTGGCCTTTAGTGGCTGTGTTGGCTAAAGGCGGGCAATGTATTTTTAAAATGCCAGTGTCCAGAATTAGTTTGGCTCAACAGGTGCCAGCCAGGCTTAGCATCTGCTTCAGAACTTGCATGACTGCATTTAGCTTGTTCACGGTTTAAAATTCATCTCACTTGTTTTTAATACATTTGAATGTGACATTTCCTGAACGTTTTCATTCTCGAACTAGCCATCTGTTCAACTGTGACATAAACATGGCAAACCATTTCAGACAGAAGCACTCTCTCTAGCTAAGAATAAAGACTGTAGCATGTCTATGGTAATGTCTTCATTCAGTAGGGCTTCAGTATAATTATGTCACATGCCAATTGAGGGGGAAAAAAAGGTTGTTTTCAACTATTATTATGTCCTGACAGACAAATCAGTGGCTAATAGTAAGACGACAGGATGGTTTAACATATCCAGACAGACACAAATGGCTCTTTATACAGTCGTCGCTGGCAGTCGCCATGCCTACAGACAAAACGCCGACATTTACATATTTCATGCAAACCAGATTGGCTTACTGTGTGCCTTCAGCGTTTTGGACATGTTCACCAAGGGTGCTCATAACGATAATGTCTAGTGCGCTGGGACTCTCCTTAAAGGTGGAGTCAGTAATGCTGGAGGAAGATTGTTGATACCAAACACCTCTTCCTTCACAGCCATAGGGTGCTCCCTATGATGGTTGCTAGGCTGAGATAGTGTTGCGTGTTGCGTTCGGCACCATTCTGTTTGTGTTCCCATTTACAGGACCGTGTAGAAACACCAGATCAAATTTTTTCATCGCGCACAAAGAACGGGCAGTTGTTAGCGGAACGCGCTGAGACATTTGCTCAATCTGGCCCCACCCCCTCCAAAATAAAGATGTATAAACTTACAATTGCCGATTCCACCATTTTAATCTGTAACTGTATCTTTAACCTGTCGTTCCACAGGAGAAGTGGGTTGAGGTGGCGCCCATGTCCACTCCACGAGCGGGCTTGTCAGTGTCGGCCGTCAACGGGCTGCTGTACGCCGTCGGGGGCCGGGCCTCCAGCAGAGACTTCTCGGCGCCGGTGACGGTGGACTCAGTGGAGGTCTACGACCCCCACCTGGACACGTGGACCGAGGCTGGGAACATGATCACCAGCCGCTGTGATGGGGGCCTGGCTGTGCTCTGACGGTCTTGGTCTCCTCTTGGAGATGTGGGATGTGAATGCCTTCTGAACACCTTGCCTGACCACAGATGGAGGGATGCCACCGGGAATGTGTATTTTAGCAAAACAATGTTTAAAGGTGGTATGGCCATTTTTTTTTTCTTCTGAAAATGTGACCATTTCAATGCAAGGAGGTGTTCCCTTACTTGTAAATAATGCATGCTAGATGTGAGAGGATTATGTTCATTTTTCACGGACCTAGAAGTTATTTCTAGTAAATTATTTGAACTGAATGATGCTATACTGTATGTTTGCTATGCTTTATGTCTTTACTTACTTTTTCATTTTTGAAAACACAGTGGACTATGAACAGTATTGCTCTGTTGTCACCACCAATAGGAATCTCCCCCAAACCCTAAATCATTCCCTTGAGCACTATTTCATTTCAATGAACATAAACCAAATCTGATAGCTTTTGTTGTTTGGTGAAGACAGGAAACTATTTTTTATCCGATTGTTTAAATCTGATGCTGGATGTCTTCTTTCAATATCTTCTCATTCTTACTCAATTAGTTGTCTACCACATCTCCAATAGGTCATATATTTTTTTTCTTTTAAAGAGCCTAGGATTGTATATTGGTGTATCTCCTTTTTAGCTCAGTCTTCCATTGGGCCCTGCGACATTCAACTTCTAACAAACCATGTAAACTATTTTCTTTAATACTGCCACAGCTGAAAAGTGTGTCTTGTTGACAACTTGCTGAATCACTGTACAAGAACAATGAAAGACCTGAGACCTGAACGTCTTTACTATATTTTATTAATTTGCTGTGTATTGGAAGAGTGAATTCTGTGTGGTGAAGATACTTTTGCACAGGTGAGGAGCACTGTCTCTCTTTGCCCAGAGGCATGTCTAATAGTAAACTGGGGTCATATCACTCAAATAAATGTGCTAGACTAGAATTTATGCAAATAGTCAAATGTTTTACAATGCCTCCAGAGTGAGGATTCTCTAGAGTCAAATGTAATTATGAATTAAATGGATTTGTATAGTCGTGCAGCATATTGACCTTACTATATACATTTTGTCTCCTTTTATGTGTATTTGGGAGTGGACTGTTATAGAGAGAGATTTCAATATTAAAGTATTTTCAAACATTTCAGTTTGTGAGCCTTAAATGAGTCTTGTAAATATGTTGTGTGCACCCTGTTTTGACACCAGCCTGACCAATATTTGTTGGCAACAGTCAACTGAGTGATCCGCCTTGTTTAATTGTCTCATAATGAAGCACTCTATATCTCCACCCTAACCCAACCTGAGATGTGTGGCGTCTGTCAGAGACACTTCCTCGGACTACTGTGGGGTCTGTTAATGGTACATTTGACAGACCACTCTTAACTAACTTACAAAACGCTTTAAATTACTCTGATGTTTTAGTCCTTATTTGCGGCACAATGTATTATTGCTAAATCTGGTTTGTCTATCACCTATTGAATCTTAACCGTCCTTGAGAGGTGGATTCCTCCCTCTGTGGTCCCGTCCGAAAGGGTTCCTCCCTTTTCACTCCCATGGGTTTAAAAAAAATGGAAGATATTCATTGCCAGGGGGGAGGAGCAGGTTAAGGGGGTGTTTGTTTCCATGTGAAATATAGGCTGTAAAGCCTTTGAGACTGCAATGAGATTAAGGGCTATAAAAATAAACGTGACTTGATGTGTATTTAGCCAAATCAACTGAACCAATGGATATTTAAAGCCTAAACACACAGGTCTACTTCCTAATTAGAAGTCTTGATTCAAGGAAATCAAGTTTTTCCATCTAGTTTTTTAAATATATTCAATATATAACATTTAATATGTGGGTTTGCAGGCAAGACAACCTTCTGTCTAAATATGTTAAACATTTTATATACATACACCAAAGTTCAACACTTTTAAATCAACCCTATCAATGGCTATCAATTGGCTGATGTGAAATTCTAGAAATATTACATTAATTTTCACAAGAAAAAAAATATATAATGATAACATGTCAATTAGTGTGTTTAAAGAATAGCGAGTTTGTTTAAAGAACAAAACAAAAAAATATATATTTTTAAAGAGATTATTCTGCCATTTCCTTCCATTAAAATTTGGAAATCTTGTGGAAAACTGAATGGGCTAAGTTGTCATTCACCTGTCCTGCAGAAACATGAGAATCTGCTGCAAAGATAATGATGTGCTTCCTATTGATTAGAATTACAACTGAACGGTATCTTTATCTTCCTATTGATGTCATCACCTGTGGTTGACCCTCAGACATTTTATAACCCAGCCTTTTTCTGAATAGTCTGGGTCTAAACGCTCACAATGATATCGTATGATATCAACAGAACCTCAAATCGAGCTCTGTCTCTAGGGTCCATTCAGCTTCCTTTCGGGGCAGAACCTCTTAAACGCCAGGGTGGCCACCAGTGACACCGTGGCCACCAGAGTGAGCACCATCCTCATGGCTCTGAACCAGGCAGGATACCCTGGCAGCAGGGTGAGGTCATAGTGCAGCGACAGCCCCAGGCCCATGACGACCACCAGGGCGGCCTCCGTGACGTTGTCCCTGAAGAGCAGCAGTGCCAGCCAGGCCAGCAGCGCCGGCACCAAGCCGTTGCCCAGGTTCATCCAGTCGGGCTGGGCAGGGCTGCCCTGCGGGAGGGCAAACCCCCACCGCGCCCCTCCGAGGAAGGAGACGACACACGCCCCGTAAACCACCTGCGAGAACGCCACCTCGGGGCAAAACGACTGCGTTGCGGCCATGAAAGCGGGCGCGCACAGAAATGGGGCGAGGCTGGATAAACCGACGTACAGGGCTGGCTTGGGGGCCTGCGTGAGGGTCTTCATACTGAAGACGTCCTCCCTCTTGGGGGGCCCGTGCTGGTTCCCGTGGTGACAGAGACGGGAGGTGATGGGTGTGAGGCTCCAACGTTTGTTACTAGAGGCTGCCCTGGAGAGCAGCGATGAGGACGAGGATGCTTGATTGTGTAAATGGTGACAGTTTGGTGGCCTGATCACTTGTTGAAGACACCTCCAAGTTGGTCCCTGAGAATATAATACTTTAAATAAAATGATTGTGTAAATCGTTCGAAAAACATATTTGTATATAACATTTAATTCATTTTTACCCCAGCAGTCAAGTGTTTCCTCCACACAAACGGGAACATTTTCAATCTAAAAAATAAACAGATTTGTTAAGTGTTCCATGATGGTAAATAATCAATATGTTGTGATGTCAGAAGTTAACACATAAAGCATTGGCATGTGGTGAATTAACATGAATCTATAAATATTAATTCACCACTTTCCAATGCCTCAACGATTAACCTGATTAAATTGCAGATTAACGTGATATTATAGCGTTCAGCTATATGATGGCTAATGCTACATCAAACTAAAAAATTATAGATATTTATTGAATTACAAATACAATAGCCACAAAACTAGCATATTCACCTTTTGTTTAAAACCAGGTCAAGTATTTAGTTTGTATTTGTAGACAGCGTTAACAGTACGCATGTGGAGAATAATAGAGAAACACGCTCGATATACTATCTTTAACCGGGCTATCTTCTACTTAGGCCTTAGATCAATGTATCTGCATTCGATGAAATGGTCGCTTGCTCTTATCCGTGAACAAATCTAGAATTCGACAACTCGACTCGTTTGACTGGCTGTCGCAGGAGTAGAAAGGTGAGTTGCATTCAAGACCACTTACTCAAACAATGTAATGGGACAAACCTATTCTGTGAAAAATACAACACAAAAAGTTTTACAGTTTCCCATAATTAACCCTTATGGGAATGAGTTGTATTTGCATACTTAACAGAAGTTATATTTGCAAAAAGAAAATTGAATGGAACATTTTCAATATATAAATTTTTAATATATGCGATATGAAATCCTATATTATAATAATATGTTATGTTGATATGTTTCTCCTAAATTTGTGATTACAATTGTATACATGTATATTTGTTTTATTAAAATTGTGTTTACGTGTAAAACGTACGCGTTTCTGCCTGGGAACAGAGCAAACACCGTATATCTTTCAATAGATAGGTTACATAATCCTAACAGAACGTGAACGCAACTTCAGGCTGTTCTACTGTACCACCGCCAGTGGTTAGCGCTCCTAAAACCAAACAAACACCAACCGCCACTTTTCAGGCGGTGACTAGTTATAAGAAGAGACTATCTTCCCGTTAATATTATTTGATGAGACATACAACTCAATGTTAATTTTCGAGCAGGCTATCTCTCTCAATATAAGGTACGGGGGCATCGTCATGAAATTTAGAAGCTACTGGTAGCTAAGATGGCTAGCAATAGCAGGCTGATGAATGTGTGGTGCCGCTGTTGAGGTAGCCATTTTGAAACTGTGTTGTTCCAACGAAGCAAACACTGTTTACCTGTTTGGTAGAAAGGTGACAGCTACTTATGTATGTAGTTTGGGTGACATTTAGTTTATGCAATGCGTTTTTGAATTGGTGAGTTACTTAACATAACTGGTTTATTTGGACTGTCTTGTTACTATTTGACATGCTAGCTTACTCGAGCCACTTGCTGACTGCTAACAATTGCCATGCTACGGTAGCTAAGTTAGCATAAGAGTTGAGTGTAAAGTGCTAACGTCGTTTAGCTACCGTAGCGGCCACCACTGTTTTGCTACCGTGCATTACAATCGTACGCTTGTCGGATGGCGTTAAAGCGTGCATTTTTTATTTGTCCTTAACCGCTTTTGCAATCACCTTGCTGTTTGGCACTTAACCGCACGTTAACGTTAACCTACGAATTGAAATCGTAACCAAAAAGACTGGACTCATGATTTGCATTATAATTGCGACCATTAAAACCATTGCTTCAACTGAATGTAATGGACTATGTACGCAGCGTGCGAGTCTAGAGTCCATATCTTGTTCAATCCTACCGGTACTTGCACTGTGAAGTTGATATCTTACGTAATAATGTCTGTGAGTTATTTGCATACATTTTGCAAGGTTGTTGTAACAATATAATGAATTAATAGCATATATTGCTTTGTAACTTGCGTGGCCTTAGAGGCTGTTTGATCTAAGCAGATTGAGTTGTCTATTTTACTCTATTTGTTTATAGTGATTGAAATATACCGTAGTTGAGTGGTGGCCTATTAGTGCACTGCATGACTCCCGTTCTTGCCTGTTTTGATGTGCTGTGGTCAAGACGACAGAGGTAGAGAGACAAGAAAGTCTGCCCGCAAGTGATTTATAAACTTTAAAAAGTTGTTTTAAAAATGGGACACAAACCATCTAATTTTTTGAACCAAAATTACAATAATATATAATCTGTGTACTCTGTGAAGCTGTATATCATTATTATATATATATATATATATATATATATATATATATATTATATATAAATAAAAAAAGAAT
>JAODTR010000009.1:642019-661300 GCA_025399935.1 Amblyopsis rosae | reverse complement strand
TAAATAAAAAAAGAATGATGTACAACATTTAAAATAGTCCTAAAGTATCAAATAAAATATACAACATACAAAATATGTTTATATACATCAACATGTTTTGACCCATTAAGACATTCTATCAGGCCTGTGATAGATCAAACATTTAAATAACAAAATAAAAATATTAGACAAGATCTGCTGATTGTTACTTGATATACTGCAAAAAACATTAAGTGAATTGTTGAGTTAGACTATGGACAACATGGAAAATAAATGTTAAATGTAATTTGCAAGTTAATTGCGTTGGCTATTTTAGTGTGCTTATATAGATTTTATTTTTAATATTGTTTTTGTTAAGTAGTGTAACCTGTGGTCTCTTGACATTTTCAATGTAGCGCTCCAGTGAAAAATCTTCCCCACACTTACCCTATACCCGCGCAACACCTTAGCATTACCTACATAATATTTTCTAATAAAATAATGCTAAATGTGTGACGCACAAACATATAAAATGCGTCTATTGTTATGCTATAGGCTGCATGAACACTTTTCATGAATTCTTTCACATTCTATTGTGTCTTAAATGCTGTTTTATTTCTTCATTTTTGCAGGTTGTGTCTGGTCCCTTGCAGATATCACATAAACACCTGTCCGACATCCGACGAGAGGACCAAAAGTAACTTGCTTAGGTAGATTGCAGTTTCTTTGTATGCTTGAAAGTCAAGGAGGAAAGAAGTCAAGCAAGGACAGAGGGAATCCATCCGCCTGGAAGATTATAGGAGCCCATTCTGTCTTTCAGCGCTTTGGTCTAAAATAACCAAATTAATTTGCATATTTGGTGGCTCCCTTTAGGATATGGAGCTGTCGATTTTCAGTCTTTTGATACAACAGACCCATGCATTTTGTGACACGGACAACGTTCGGTTTGTGTAAAATTGCTCTAATACCGTGACAGCACTCTCATCTATGAAATATGAGCTATTTCTTATTGCTTTGACCAGACAACCGCAGACACTTCAGCTGCCTGTAGCCAATGTGAATGTGCAACGTTTGACGACAAACCGGCATTATAATGCACCGTGTCACAGCATCCCGGTTTCACTAACCAAAGCGAGAGATGACGGCGATGTAACACTTGCCCCCCCCCCCCCCTTTACTGTCATGTGACTTTGAGTTTTGAAGCATTGTTTTCTTCAAGCTTGGACAGTCTTTTCACCAGTTAAATGAGGTGAGCGCTGGTATTCAGGGACCCTCCATTGGAAAAAAAAAAAACACCCAATATTATTATTTTTTGTTTTTTTTTCTTCTTTCTGCATGCGTTATTGGCAGTTTAAGATGATTTGGTGAAAGGAGACAGTTTGTAAAAACGAGCTGTGGCAGGAGGCCTGCCATCTCTTCTTTTCTCCCCCACATATCTTTAACTTTATCCTGGTCTGATGTCATAGTGTCACAGCCGCACTGATAGGCAGCCTGGCCCTGCCTCGCTCCTCGTCTAGACAAATCACCTGTCAGTCAAACGAGCTCTCTATCAGCAACACACAACAAGCACGGCAGCCCCGGGACATACCCAGGGTTGTCACGGTCACACCAGCGCTTATAAAACACACGCACACACACCCCCCCCCCCCCCCCCCTTTCTTCCCACCACCACCGCCCGCTTGGAGGACAATCTGTCCATCCTCAGCCCACGTCTGCTCTCCGGCCCACTGGATCATCGTCCCGGGTCCTCCCCGCGAGGCCCCGCTTTCTGATCAGTCTCTCGGGGCGCCTCACCCTGGACGAGGGGGGTCTGCCTCTTAGCGAAGGGGCCGTGCTGTCCTGGAGGAGGTTGAGAAGGCATCGGGCCGTCCGGACCTCTCCATCTGCCGGCGCACAGACTCTGAGCGGCGTGAGGAGGCAGAGGACTTCAGGGCCACAGACTCTGGGGTAAGGGATGCGCGATGCCCCCATCGGCCCGACTGTGCTGGTCCAAGAGGCATGAGGGGTGATGCTGTAGTGATATTAGACCAACGACTATCAGGCACTGCAATCGCACATTTTTTAATTTATTAATTAGTTAATTATAGGGCTGTCAGACAATTATCCTGATTAATCGCGTGCTTTACGTAATTGCTATTAATAAATCACATATTTCTAGCTACATTTGATGTAAACATTTCTTTCCTGAAGTGTTACATTTTTGTAAGAAGATATACCAGCTTCATGCAAATTGCTTGTTCTTTTTATTTTGAAGTCGGCCCTCTAAATACTTCACTGTGTCTGCGCAGATCCTGGCCATGAGGTTTGACACCTCCATCCACTGACCGGAAACACTGGACCTAAATGGCGCAGCATGACTTTGTCCCCGCCTGGCTTAACTTCTCCACGCCCCAGCCTACCAAGGTAGGAAGCGATGGACATGATGATTCAAAATAACTATCTGTCACACAGCGATAGAAAATGGTTTTAGGCTTGGGGCTCACTCACAACACACACATGGGGAATATACAAATACCATTAACAACAAACGATCCATAAATATATATTGCTGGTGTGCAAGTCAGTATTTAAAATGTTTATTTATATTGCAGTGGGAATAAATTAGCTTTTGTAGGCTCTCTTTTTGGCTAACGGTGCTCTGAAGCATTTACAGAGGGAGCACGTGGCGTTTTAATGTGTAACTGCACCCTAGAATGTAGCTGTAAGCCAAGTAACGGGATTGAGCTGTGACGAGACACGTCAATGCTGGCGTTAATACTTAACACTAAACATCTGCATTTCATGGGCTGTAAAGCGGTTCTACATGTCATATCCGGTAACGACGACCCCCCCCCCACACACTGTTTTAGCATTGTTCAATAGTTGTGCAGTGGGTGGAGTCAGGCTCACAGCTGGAGTGCAGTTACAGTTTATTGAGCATAGATTTCCCAGGCCATAAAAGAAACCAGCGTAGCAAATTAGCATTTTGCTGGCTTCGCTTTCATCAGTGTCGCGTTGTTGCACGACGAAGGCTTGTCCATGAAGAAGCCTCACGTGATCAGATAGTTTAGTTTGTTTATTTAATGGGGAGCGGGCACAGTTGAACAAACAAAGTAGACTACAATCTGACACATGACAATTGGCAAATATTTAAAAAAACGATAAGCAAGTATAGATTTTCGGTTCAACTGTTGGTGTGGACACGGTTGTGTGGCTTTAAATCAAAGTGAAACGGCAGAATGACCAGACTCTGATATTGGAAGTAGAGAGTTTGCCAGTTTGCGTGTGTGTGTGTGTGTGGTAAAAAAAAAAGCCAGACTGGAAGAGCGGAAAAGATAAAAGATGGCAGTTTTGATGTTGCCTTGTCCTTGCGAATGCATTAGGCAGCCTGGCTGTTGCACTCAATGAGGCCATTCGGTGTTTCACACAGCACAGAGTGTTATTCAGGAGTCAGGGCTTTCTCCCCAGCAAAGCGGCCTGTCGGTCAATCAAGAGACCAGACCCAATGGCAAATGCATAACCACATAACCACCGTAGTTAGTGCCTCCACGTCAAGGGTGTTTTGTCCCCGACGCGTTGCAGACACACTGAAGATTGTGGGCTCTGGGGGGACGACACTATAACGCCATTGAGGAATATCCCTCTAAAAGCGCCATACTCATATTGCAGTTTCCTCCTTGCACTTGTTTATCTAGCTCTTTTCTAGACTCTACAGTAGAAACCAGAGGCGGAGTCTGAGACAGAATGGGGGGGGGATTTTGCACATGGCGCTTTCCTGCCTGTGAACAGATAAGAATATCGGACTACTGTGGCCGTTTTCCTAACAAATTTGGTTGGAAGATAAGCTAAGTCATGAAGGCAGCCAGCGAGAATTATGGGAAAGTGCGTGTGTGGGTGTCGGGGTGTTGTGGTATATGGGTTTGGGACGGTCATCCCAGCACAGATCTACTGTGGGCCTAGCTCTTTGTCCTGTCCGCTAACCCCTGTCTCTCTCACACACACACACACACACCGTGGGACTGTGCTGAGAAAGCATTTTTCACAGGGCCCAGAACACGGCAGTTAATAAAAATGGAGAACGGACTGCATTTTTCATACGGTGGTGGTGTATGAAAGCAAGGTGCCATTCAACCAGTGGTTGGGTGCCTTGCTCAGGGGGACACCTTGACACTCGGTCAGGAGTTAAAGCCAATTGATGCTTCTGCGGTGAACGTGCGTTGTCGCCTGACATGCACCTCTCTCTAAAACAAAATATATACATACATACATACATACATACATACATACACGCATCCAAGTCAATTTTATTTATATAGCCCTTAATCACATTGCAGTCTCAAAGGGCTTGACGCATCCATTGCCACATACAGCCGACAACAATCTTCTGCGATGCAAGTCCAGTAAAAAGCAGTTTATATTTATATTTTTATAAATCACTTTATTCATTTCTTATTTGCAGACATGGTTTCCTATAGTCAGTGTTGGTGAAATATTTGTATATGCTTATTTCAAACCGTTTACGCTCTATTCTGCGTTCTACTACCTAAACAAGACATTGTTCTGCATAGTGAGGGCTCTGTGCCAAGCGGTTGTAAGCTAATACCGTCTATGAGCCGCTTCTCTGTGCCGTCCTTAATTTGTTTTGAGTTCAAAACGTCACCAAGGGTCTTTATCCAGAATGACTTGACTGTACCTTTAACCCCCCCCCCCAGTCCCCTGCCGTCCACCTCGAGAGACAAGGCGAGCCCCCCCACCACAGAGACAGCAGAGCGTCTGTGAGTCGCCGCCGCCACAACTCCTCCGATGGCTTCTTCAACAACGGGCCCCTGCGCGCCCCAGCAGGTGCACACGCACGCACCGCCTCACACGTGCATACGTCTGCCCGCACACGCACACTGCTCTAATTTGAGTCTCCCTGAATGCTACTGATGATTGAAATAAATGGACATAGACGAAAACTGAAGATATTATCTCTATAACTTTTAAATTCCTTCCATCCACCTTCTCCCGCCTATCTGGAGTCGGGTCGCTACGTATAATTGAATACAGTATACTTTTATACACCCCTCGCTGTGGGGGAAGGAGCCAGAACTCGTGCGGGAGGTGGAGCGCTACCATTTAGATCTGGTGGGGGCGTACCTCCACTCGCAGTCTTGGTTCTGGAACCGTTCTCCTGGATAGGGGATAGGCTTTATTCTACTCCGGAGTTGCCCAGGGTGTGAGGCGCCGGGCGGGAGTGGGGATACTAGCAAGCCCCTGTCTGAGCGCCGCTACGTTAAAGTTTACCCCGGTAGACGAGAGGGGTGCCTACGGGTTGTGGGGGGGGAAACTCTGACTGTTGTTAGTTTCAGGTGGGGGTTGGTCTTCGCCAGGGCTGCGCTTTGTCACCAATCCTGCTTGTGATATTCATGGGCAGGATGTTGAGGCATAGTTGTGGTGTGGAGGGGTTGCGGTTCGAAAGCCTAAGGATCTCATCACTGCTCTTTGCAGATGATGTGGTCCTGATGGCATCATCGGTCTGTGACCTCCAGCACTCACTGGATCGGTTCGACGCTGAGTGTGAAGCGGCTGGGATGAGGATTAGCACCGCTAAATCTGAGGCCATGATTCTTATCAGGAAACCGATGGAATACCTACTTCGAGTAGGGAAGTTCGCGAGTGAGGGGACTATGGAGCAGGAGGTTGGCCGGAGAATCGGAGCAGCGGGAGCGGTCCAGCAATCGCTTTACCGCACCGTTGTGATGAAAAGAGAGCTGAGCCGGAAGACAAAGCTCTCGATCTTCCGGGCAATCTTTGTTCCTACCCTCACCTATGGTCATGACCGAAAAAATTAGATCACGGGTACAAGCGGCCGAAATGGGTTTCCTCAGGAGGGTGGCTGGCGTCTCCCTTAGAGATAGGGTGAGAAGCTCAGCTATCCGCGAGGAACTCGGAGTAGAGCCGCTGCTCCTTTGCATCGAAAGAAGCCAGTTGAGGTGGTATGGGCATCTGGTAAGGATGCCCCCCTGGGCGCCTCCCTAGGGAGGAGTTCCAGGCATGTTAAACTGGGAAGAGGCCTCGGGGAAGACCCTAGACTAGGGGGAGAGATTACATCTCCACACTGGCCTGGGAACGCCCATCTTTTTTCTTTTTTTTTCCCCCACACCTATGGCCCTTCACTGTGCCTGTCCTGTGTCCAGGTGAGAGCTGGCAGCAGCCCTCTCTCCTCCTGAGGCACGACTCAGTGGACTCGGGGGTGGCCAAGGGCGGTCATGGCGGCGGCGGGGGCGGAGGGCTGGCGGGGGGTCCCCCGTGTTGGAAGGAGGCGCCCGGCTGGCACGGAGCTCCGCGGGGAGCCCCGGACGGCCCCCCCATCCTCCACCACCACCACCACCAGGGGCGCCACCCCAAAAGGGGCGCAGGCGACAGGGACAGGCAGGGGATCCACCGGCAGCGCAACGGGAACTTCCACCCCCGCAAGGGAGCACCCTACCAGGACAAGTTCCCCAGTGAGGAACGCAAGGACGGCAAGGAGGATAAGCTGAAGTTTGTTGAGGAGGACTTTGTGAGTGCTCCCCTTGATATTATTTTTATTTTTTTACTCCCCTCGATACTTTAAATGTTTTATTCACCTTGATAGACTTTTTACTTTTTTAAAATATATATATGTGTGTGTGTGTATATTTATTAATACATTTATTTATTTAAAGCCCACATTAGTTGACGTGTGTTCTTGTTTCATGTAGCCCTCCCTCAACCCTGAAACAACTGGAAAGCCTGTGACGCTGATGCGAGCGGTTGCCCCCCATGCTGGAGTGTGGGGTGAGAGGCCATTTTACAGAACACAACTAGAGACTTTCTGTAGAGGAGACGTGCCACTTGGATCATTTAGAATGGTGCTCTATGGGAGTATTCTGAATCGGCAAATTTGGCATTTGAAGGCGCATATCTTGTCCTTCCCTACAAAAGAACCAATCACCTGCTTTTTAACTGCCAAGCATTAACCTATTTAACCAATCGTGTGGTTGTACCAACACAAGCTGACTGTTGCACATGCATATAACTATAACCTGTGGGGGGAAAATTGCTTCTAAAACATTATTTGTTTGCGAACGTTTTAAGCGGTTTTCATCAGATTTGACGCCATTGTATACATGCAGATTTTATGTCAAGGTGACTATTTAAAGTGTAGCTCTCCCCCCCATTCATCTCAACACAATCTTAATAACTGCCCTGGCATGTTTCAAAGATGGCTGCCGAGTGGCAAGACTTGTCTATGAAGACACTTTGACTATGTAAACTAATACCATCTAACAACACTCTACTCTGCCGTTGTCATGCTAACTGGGCCACCATGTCCATGTGTCTCAGAGAACCCCCCTAGTGGCAAGCAGATGGTGTCCAAAATGCTGGTCATCAAGAAGGTCTCCAAGGACGACCATAGCACGGCTTTCTCCGCGGGCTTCGCCAGCACCAGCGCCGTGGCAACCAACGGCAGCAAAGCTCCCATGACCAGCTCCAGCATGTACAAGAACCTGGTCCCCAAGCCTGCTGTAGCTCCAACCAAGGTACTCTTGCTCACATCCACTGGTTTACCCTCTAAAGCGAGATCCGTGGCCCTGCTGATGTTATTTTATTTTTTGCATAGGTTTATATTTCGTAACATATCTTCAGAACAGTAAATGCTAGACACGTTTTTTTTTTCTCCTCATATTCCCGACGTTATGCCAAAGAGATATATGGTATATGGCTTGTGTTATTCGACATATCGGTGGCTGTACAAGACGACAACGAAACTGCCCCACTTGGCTCAGATACATGCATCACATCTCTCAGTCCCTGTCAAGTCATTATGCTGTACTGAGCCACAGTTTCTGCTCTGTAATAGCATTTGACACATTTGGCTGGAACTGCCACTCTGGAATCATTTAGGATAATTGCCAAGTCTGCGGTGCATCTTGACTGAAATGTCTCATGTGTGCTTAAAAAAAAAGTGTGTGTGTATATATAAATAAATACATGGTTAAATCTGATGTCTCATGCCTGTGGTCTCCAGTGTTTTCAAATACATTTTGAGATTTGTAAATCCTCTAGTATGGCTCCAGCATAAATAAAGCACTTTATCTCAGGAAATCTTTTTGCCGGTGTCTTCCATCTAACTGCCCCACCCTGTGTTGCAGAGCGCCCAGTGGAAGGCCGGTAGCAGGGAGCCGAGCAAGGCTGGTCTGCACACGCCGGGCCGAGACGCCGTCTTCACCAGCCCCGTGTCCGCGGCCAAGCCCAGCGCGCCGGCCAGCGCGCCGCTGCACAGCGCCCCTAAAGAGGTGAGGAGCAAGCAGACTGGGCGCGCTGACGCGTAGCCAGGCCGTGGAACGTAGACGCGCTGTCGCGTTAAGACGCACGACACGCAGCCAGGCTGCGGAACATAGATGCAGGACGCGCAACCAGGCTGTTGAACATAGACGCGCTGTGTCGCGTTAAGACGCATGACACTCAGCCAGCCTTTATAAGGGTGCCCAAGCATTTATTTTGCGTTATAGTGCCCCGTGAACACAGATGCTAAATGTTAACCTACCTTATGGCGTAGTAGTAACTGCTCTGTCTGTGGGACATCAGGCGTTGCTAAGGAAAATCAAGTAATCTGATTGGTTATTAGTGAGGCGTGATTGACAGGTCGTAAAGGCATTGACAACACATCGCCATAAATTGTCTCGTAGGGAAAAACTAGCTAGACCCAGAAGTCCTTATATGGGCATGGGGCGGCACCTGCCCAATAACGCCAGCTGTCCATCTCTCTCACTCACACACTCTCTCTCTATCTCTCTCTCTCCCCCCTTATCTGCCCCCCCCTCCCAGCAGCACCCTTCCAGCAGCACCCCGCCCATAGACATCGCTCCGTCGCGGCTGAAGCTGATGCGCCGCGGCCCCGACCGCAAGAGCGAGTTCCTGCGAGCCTTGAAGGACGAGGGCCCCGGGGAGCTGACCAGCAGCAGCAGCCCCGGCACCTCCGGAGAGGTACGTCCCAGAGACGCTCTGTGTATGTAGGGGGTTCATAGTGGAGCTCCAGGGGCCGATTTATGAAGGTGCAGATTTGGCAGTTGGAAGCACATGTTCCGCCCCTCAAGAGCCAATCGCCTGCTTTGTAACTGCCAAGCATTAACCTGTTTAACCAACCATGTGGTCACTGCCTTATAACCTGTAGGGAAAACGGTTTTTAAACTGTATTTGGGGCAAAGTTACCAAACGTTTTAAGCAGTTTTTATTAGAGTTGGCTGGCTATTGTATATATTTGATTTTCATGGCCTGGTGACTATTGAAAGTGCCGTTATGGCTTTCTCCCCGTTCTTATCAATGCGGTCTTCATAAATGACTTCCCGGAGGCGTTTCCAAGATGGCCGCCAAGTGGCAAGACTTGCCTATAAGGACGCCGGAATGTCCTCCTGCCACACAGCCACATTAAAGGCAGGGTTCTCGAGAACGCATGCTAACTTCTAGCTCAAATCAACACAAACTTCCTCAAGCTCCGCCCCACACATTGAAACGCATTGCGAAGCCAAGGGCTTTGTTGTTGCTATTGTTGTGAACGGTGTTTGCCACATTGCTTATCTCTCTATGTGTAGACGTGCCAGATTCTTTTTTCCAGCATGCACAGAATGGTACGGTAGTGAAATGCGAGGGGATGTCGGGGGTGGTAGAGCTGGATGATGAGACGCCGCGTAGTTAAAGGCCGCACCAGTCATTTAGAAATGACGCCGACGTCTACACTCACTAGGATAAAAGACTAAACAATCCCCAATGGAGCGTGTGTGGTCATACCAGGCTAGCCATCGAGTACAGGGACCGAATGGGGGTTAAAGGTCATCTTACTGGTCCCAGGGGGAACATATGAGGACGACTATAGATGTGACTAAGTGCACAGAACATCTGAGACGCAGCTGCCCTCTCCACCACACTTTTTGTCTGCCGAGCACTGAGACGCTTGTGTGTGTGTGTGTGTTACCAGGGCGACGGCAGCACCCCCGAGCCCAAAGCCTACAGCGAGGTGGTGTGCCACGAGAACGGCCTGTCCTACTCCCTCAGCGACTCTGACACCGAACACCTGTCCAGCTCCCTAGAGGCAGAGCACAGGTGAGGAGCGCACGCACACGCTCACACAGAGTGCACATGCACATACAAGCTCTCTCTCTCTCTCTCTCTCTCTCTCTCTCTCTCTCTCTCTCTCTCTCTCTCTCTCTCTCACTCACACACGGTACACATGCACATGCAAGCTCACCCACACATGCTATCCGCTGAGCAGACCACACCGCTGTGCCCTCCCAGGTTGCTGAAGGCCATGGGATGGCAGGAGTACCCGGAGAACGACGACAGCTTCCTGCCTCTCACGGAGGACGAGCTCCGGGAGTTCCAGACGAAGACGGAGCAGGTGAGCTCCCCCTCCCCACCACCAGGGGGCTGAGCAACGCAGGACACAGTCAGTGACCCAGCGGCGTAGCTTTGCGTTCTTCTGGCGTCCTGTGAAGAAGAGCAAAGCCACGCCTCCCCCCCTCCGTGTGTGCATCGGTGACCAGGAACTTGTGTTCTCTCTTTCTTCCCCCAGCTGAAGAGGAACGGCATGCAGAGGAACGGGGTTCTGCCAGGGGTGCGGGGCGTGACCCTCCACTTCACCCCCTGGCGGAGTGTGGCGGAGGCGGAGGCGGGCTCCGAGTCGGAGACGAGTAGCAGCAGCAGCCAGAGCTCGGACGACGACGACTGCACCAAATCCTAACGCGGATTTACGGAACAAGAAAATAAATACAAAATAATACGAGTAATAGTGATGATAATAAAAAAACAACACGACAGCCGACGGCCCGGCCCGGCAAGCAACTCCCTCTCAACTCATCCTCATGGTTGTTTTTTTTTCTTTCTTTCTAGAGCACCGTTTTTGTTTTGTTGACTTTGTTGTTTCTTGCACAAGGGAAAAACCAATCATATCCCAGTGAAGGGGGAGATTTCTGCTCCGCCAGACGTCTTTTTCCCTGCGTTTCCTCCTTCACTGCCGTTCTCCCAGCCCCCTTGATCTTCCTATTTCTTCCTCGCTTTGTGGAACTGAAGTGTTCGTCGAGAAAAGAAGGGCAATGAATGCACACACAAATTCTGCTTTAAACAGACTAACTCATTTCATTGATGATGCTGATGACACATTAATGATGATAATAATAAAAATTGGTTCCTGAAAAGCTGAGATGTTTGAATATGAATCTGGCTACTGTGGTGTTTGTAGGAAACAAGTATTTGACAAGCATACATTTAACCTTAATTTGCACATTTTCCTTGCTATTTATAGTCCTTTATCTTGGAAATTGATTACTTAATTTAAACCCACAACATAGGCAAGTTGTTAGGGTTGACTGACTAGAAAGGCATTGGGTTTGAACCTATGAAATGCTCATCAGTTACATTTTCTAACTCCAAATGAATGGCATTAAAATTTAAATTGAGTTGAAATATCTTAAATTTAATGTTTTCTAGCCTTGAACAATTAAAACTGGGATTTTTTTTATTCAGGCTACACCAGAGTCATGGAGGCCCACTGTCCTGCATGTTTATGATGCCTCCCTGATCCAATACAGCTTTGCAAATTGTTTTTAATTTAATATCCTAGTTGTAATTATTCATGGCTGGCAAAAGATATCTTATCTCCCATGTGTTCAAGGTTAGAAAATGTAACTAAGCTTTACACTGACTGGTTTGACTCCAATAAATAACCTGGAGCAAGTCTAACTTGTTACTCAATGCTGCTAAGAATGTTTGTGGATTTTATATTGTAGAATATGCATGCTTAATACTGGTGCAGCTTGCCTTTTCTCAGATCAAAAAAAATTTTTTGAAGTGGATACTACAGGGCAGGGCTATTCAACTCCAGTGTTGATTCTACATAATTACCCATTCATTTGAATCGTGTGTTGGAGCAGGGAGAGATCGAAAACATGACCGTGTCAGTGGCCCTGCTATAGGGTGTAAGCAATGCAGGAGAAATTTTTATAACACCTACATCAGAAGCTCTGCCCCCTAAATTAGACGCTTTGCTGTGCCTGGAATAGTGTTTTTAGTTTCCACATGGTTGCTGAATGACTGTTAATTTTCTGCACCCCAATAGTGTAAATGGGCATTTTCAAGGGTTCAGTACGCAGACTCCTTCACAGCTTCATCTGTAGTTTCCTGGCTACTCCAGCAATCCCACATGATCATGCAGCTGTATGGAACAACCTCCTGGGCTTTAAGTTTAGTGCATAAGTGGACAGCCTTAATATTTCAAATTTCTGACTTATTCTGGACCGAGTTGATCAGGTGGACCTTCAGTTTGAGTCCATCCACTTTCTAAGTGGGTGAATTTTTAAGATTTGTTACAGACCAGGTTGCACCTGGAGCCATAACAATGTTAAGCATATTCTAATGTGTGGCGAAATGACAGTTAGAGAGGCCACAGCTCAAATACAAAGATGCAGATAAACTTTATTGAAACTTTCCAAAACTGACTACACATGAACATACAAAAACATAAAGGTTAACATTATTTACAAGTGGCAAGAGCTTAAGCACTAAGAACTTGTCATCCTGATGAAATGCTTCCAGCTGGAGATGGGATCTGCTTCACTGGCTGCCAAGAGAGAAGCAGATCAACATTTGATTATTGTTTAATGAAAGTAGAGGAGCTTTGCCAATAGGCCTACTGTGGTTAAAGAATAAAGATGATTTAAGACAAACGTAATATATAAACTTTAAAATTATTTTAAAATAAGTTAACATTTTGACAGCTCCCACTCAGGGTGGTATAAATCTTCACTTCACCTTTCAACCTCCATCTTGGTGCCGTGTTCCGCAGCGTCTCCATTTTGTGCCTCAGTGGCAGCAAGCTCGTGGGTTCCGTTGGTCGCGGGCTCGTCCTGCTTTATCTTTTTAGCCGCCCCCTCCTTCACCGGGCTCTCATCTGGCTTCCTCTGAAACACAAGTTTGTTCAGCTCAAGAAATTCTTAGCACTTGATCAAGTTATACTTTACCAAGAAAGCTGTATAACTACGCATTTACGTTATATTGACAGACAACATACAGATATCTGAAGTGCATTTCGGGGGGGAGGGGTCTAATGCCAGAGATGGCGGTTAGATACACATATTACTGATATCACGAGCTTCAGTTTAAATCCAACAGCAGTCCATCTCTGTGCCTGACTCCACCCACTACAACTTTAGGGGAGGGGCTGAGAGGGGGACCTCCGTTAACATTTGACGTCATGAGTGAACCGATTAAAACCAGCCAGTTCCTGGGGTTGATATTTAACTGATGCAACGTGTAGCTCTGTTTTTAGCACATAATATGCAGATTCTCTTTAATAAACTGGAATTTTGTCTAATGTTAACACCAGCATTGATGTGTCTTGGAGCAATCCTACCACTTTAACAGCTCAGTTACACTTTAATTTTGTCGTGAGAATCAGTCTGGAAAACAGAAATCTTTGTGACTGATCGCACCAGTCAGCGTCATACTGATCGACAGCTACGGGCGTGGTTTAGGTGTGCCGACAGCAACACGACGCTCGGATGGTTCATCCAATCAACTGCCAAGCATTTGTTTGGAAGTGCCTGCCCCTCCCAGCCTGGTATACCCAGACCACATTCACTTTGGTGTAGCCTGGTCTGGCCGCGCTCCGTTGGAAGTGTTCGCAGTCGTTCCCTCCTACTTGGTGTAGACCTCTGGTTTATTTTTAATCCATTAGAAAGCATTGAACCAATCTGTATTGCCACAATTGATTTGGTCGCCTCAACACCCTTGACTTCAACGTCATCTGACTAACCCACGCCGATTGGGCCGCCAGCAGGGTGGCTGTGCGTACACGAACGTGATCAGGGTTTCCAGACTAATCTCAGCGACATAGTTTGCGCTGAGAGCATTGTCCAGCAGAGTCAGGCTATGCCCCTCCCTTAAACAGTTTCAATGGATATAGCTCCCCAGATGGACTTGTGTCTAACAATGCATTTGGCATGTCAGGTTACGCATATCCTGCCCCTCCAACTAAACAAACCTCCTCACCTATTAAGCCTATGTTTACCTGACACACAGTTGCAGGTGTCGGAAGTGTAACCAGTGGTTTATGTCCTAGATGACCCTGTCCCCGTTCATTTAGATAAAGGGCCTGGGCTTGTTGCTGGGGTACAAGATGGCTGCAGAGTGGCTAGACTACATTAACTTGCGTGTTATGCTGTGGTTAATATTTAATACATAGATTTTTTTTAATTTAGTTTCCATCCTCACCTTCTTCCTGACCAGGTGGGAGATGTCAGAGACTGCACCCTTGGGTGCGGACCCGCTGGACGAACAGGTGTCATTCGCAGGCTAAAATGTGTGTTTGGGGGCGAACAGAATAGAGTCATGACTACTGTATATAGACCATTTGTGTTTACATGTCAAATTCACTTTAAGTAAAACAACAGCCGGCTTTGAACTACTAACCTTAGTGCGAACAGGAACGTCGCCATTTTGACCAGTGGACTCAGCGAGCGCTGATGAAGTGGAGCCACCGTCCTGCAATGAATCATCAAAGGCAACGTCAGCTACTGCGAGCTAAGCTAATACTCACATTTTGCTAGCTTACCATTCTGTGAGTGTTGAAAATATAATCAGACACTTCTACACAGCCCTGGCTCCGTAAATTGGAACATAAAGTGGTGGACACCGCTCATAATGCCGTAGCACTACGCTTTGCTACACAATGCATTTCTACACAATGCATTTCTACGTGATGCGGCTCGACGACGGTAGAGCGATACTTTCTTGATATGAGCTTGAAGTTAGCAAGAATAACTTACCATACCCTTTATGATCAAATGCATGCAACCCTTTCTATACACCAGAATGTGAGGCATAAAAACCTGGCCGCCTTCTAAAAAAAAGAATTCCACCCATGTTAAGTTGTAATTTCAGCCTCTTAGCACTCTGCCACATAAGCAGGTATTTGCTAAACATTTGATGCATATACTCCTGTAAGCTCGACTCAACTCAGACCTTCGGAGAGTAATACTGTTCATTTACATTGGCTGTTAGCATCGGCACTCACAAGCATGTCTCCGTAATTCCCTGTGCAATAGCGCAGTGCTTTATTCACTCATTTAAATGTTTAAGCAGCGTAGCCTACTAGTTTTACACATTTACAAGACATGTAAACAGCCAGTCGTGTCGTTTAGTTTCTCCTAAAGGAATCTTGTCGCAGTTAGCCAGAGGTAGTCTCACAGAGCCAGCCTTTACTGCAGTACTGGCTATCAAGTACATCTCCATTAGACTAATATGAATGAGAAACCTGGAAGCCAGGCAACTCCGTTCTTGAGTCAACCCCTCTGCTCACCAGAGCTTCCTTCACTGCCTGGGCGTCTGTACTGGCCGACTTCAGGCCTTCTGTGGCGTCTTCCACCTTATCCTGGATCTCTGGCAGCAGTGCCTGGAGCTCCTCCATCTCTGTCCTCTCCTCCGGCACCGCCTCCGGGCCCTCAGCCTTGTCAATCACCTCCTGCAGTTTCCCTGGAAGACAGACAGGCTGTGTTAAGGCTACACAACAGGTAACAGGCCTGCGCAACATGAGTCCAAGCCCATGGAAACATCTCCCCCTCCAGAAGAGTCGACCATCTTACCTAGCCTGCTCTTGATGACGGAGATGGAGTTGTTGAACTGCTCCATGGCCTGGGCGTACTGGCAGTTCAAGCCGAACGTGAGGCCCAGCTGGTAGTGCGTCTCGGCGAGCAGTCGACTGTCAGCATCCAGGTGCTTCAGCTGCAGGTTCAAGCACTCCTGGAAGTCCTCCAGAGCCTGGGCATAGTTACCTTTAAAACGCAAGAAAGAAACACGAAGCAGCGAGTCAGGAGCACATTTGAAGTAGGGCTGTCGCGATAACCGCGGTGTTGCTAAACCAGCCGCGGGGTATGACAAGCAACCGCCATTACCACAATGTTTACGTTTGATGCTTTTTCACGAGGCTAGCCCATTGAATATGATGTTTCATCTAGGGCATGTGTGTTAATGGAGCGCACTCCCCACCCCAACCCCGTTGTAGCCTTTGGGGTGCATGTATTTACGACACTGATGTTACGCTTTACTAGTTTAGTCATAATCCATTCTGTCTGGGCAGCATGCATGATGCAGCACTCCGTGGATGTATTTGCAGCGCACACTTAAAAGTTATTTTTTTTGGGATGTCCATTTCTTGTGGGGAAAAAACCCTGAGGAGTTAGTGCTGGGTAGTATGAGCAAAAATGGATACCACGTTTTCCTTTGAAGAGATACCAGTTCCTTGCTAACTGTTAGCAAGACGGGTACGCTCTGTTAATGTGACCCCACTCAATAGCACTGTTGCACTTAATATGCATTAGAAGTGTTGTTTCAGCTATGCTACAGTGCAGCGATATGTGGAAAATTCACACCGTACAGCAAATTAAAACCGGTATACCGCCCAGCACTAGTTTGCCTCCCATATGTATGCATGTGGGAGTCTTTGTATGCATTTTACAGTTTGTATTTCATAAACACCAGATTTTGCACTGTGCAATGTGGCCAAGACAAATTCCCAATGGGGCAATTAATTATATCCATCCATCCATCTAGGGTTCAGGTCTACCAGGCAAATGAACGTAAAGGTCGTTACTGCAATTGAGTGATGGCAATACCTGATTCAGAAGACACTTCGCCCAGTTTCAGGTGAGCCTGAGCAGCCATGAGCTGATCCTCCTTGGTTTCATTCCTTTAATGTAATGAATGGGAAGATGCTGCTGTAAGTGACAGTTCTCACACTACCGATCAAGCAGACGTGCACCAAATGCCTGTACCTTTTGTAGATCACTTTGGCTACTTCCAACATCTCCCAGGCCAACTGCAGGTTTCCAACTTCCTCGTCGTCGCTTTCCTGCCGAAACAAAGCGAAAGATTGACTGCAGAACTGAGCCGTTTTCGGCAGTTGAACCAGCCGCCAAGGCTCGACAGACGCGTCACTGGACTAGTCGGATACCTTTTCGGCTGTGTCCTCCCCTTGCTCTTCAGAGTCACCTTCCATTTCAGCGTCACCACCCTCCTCACTATCATCTAGGAACAAATGCATGTAGGTATTATTTACGGCCTTCTGCCAACCCGGGTTCAGCGGGTCAAGACAATTTCTTTATAGTCACCTTCGGCTTCTTCTGTCAGTTCCTCAGACTTGTCAGTTTCCGCTGGCTCAGTGGGTTCTTCTAACTTATCTGTTTCTGCTGGCTTGTCAGTGGGTTCTTCTAACTTATCTGTTTCTGCTGGCTTGTCAGTGGGTTCTTCTAACTTATCTGTTTCTGCTGGCTTGTCAGTGGGTTCTTCTGACTTATCTGTTTCTGCTGGCTTGTCAGTGGGTTCTTCTGACTTATCCGTTTCTGCTGGCTTGTCAGTGGGTTCTTCTGACTTGTCCGTTTCTGCTGGCTTGTCAGTGGGTTCTTCTGACTTGTCCGTTTCTGCTGGCTTTTTAGTGGGCTCCTCTGACTTGTCTTTTTCCACTTGCTTTTTAGTGGGTTCCTCTGATTTTTCTGTTTCTGCTGGCTTTTCAGTGGGCTCCTCAGATGTGTCCGTTTCCACTTGCTTTTCAGTGGGCTCCTCAGTCTTTTCTGTTTGCTTATTAGTGGATTCTTCAGACTTTACTGTTGCTTCCTTAGACTTCCCTTTTGATTCCTCACCATTATTCTCCTTCGTTTCATTTTCCTTGTCCTCAATGTCCATCTTTTGTTCCGTCTCATCTTCTTCCTTAGCACTCTTTACCTCATCTACATTATCACTCTTTCCACCGTCACCAGACTTCTTCTCCTCTGCCATGGCATCATAAACCTGAACCCTGAGCTCATCCCTGGTCTTCTCTGTTGGGCAAAAACCACTTAATTAAGATTAGAAGATAAGGTTAGCACCAGCACTAGTTTTAGCTAAAAAGAGATACCAGCATTACAAGAATAATTAGCCAGCCGTGAAACACAAGGTGCTATACAATTATCCTCACCATCAATGTTTTCTGTACTCTCAATGTTTGGGTCTTTAGGTTTCTCATCATCTTCTGTATCCTCCTCCGGAACTCCCTCTAGAGCATTGCCCAGAACCGTGTTCTCCATCCTAAAAGGGCAGGTCACATAAGTGTTTAGTCTCCCTGCATCTCTCATGACAGTGAATAAACGGTGAGTGCGTTTAATAAACATTAATAGTCACATTAGCGTGCGGTGCTCACCGTGCCAGGTCCAACAGCGCTCTACCACACCAGAAGAAGGCCTCCCCGCACTCATCCGCTGTATCGCCATACTTTTTACCCCTACAATAAAAAGGGTTATTTGAACACTTTTGTATAATACCGCACAGTCACAAGCGACGTTGGCGCATCCAGACATTTTAAAATATACTTCCATGATTAAAATACATTCAGCATTCGGTTGAAAAATCGTCGTTTTCCCGTGTGCCAATTATTGAATCAGGCTTTTCCTTTGTCCACTCACAGCATGCCGCACGCCTCCTGCAAGACGTTCACTGCCTCCACCGCGTTCCCCATAACGAGGTGTCTCTTGCCGGTCCCAATGAGCTTGTTTGCCTCTTCCATGTCTGTGTGGAAACGTAATACAAGTTACGGCTTGATTATTAACAAACCTGTACACACGTGTTTTAATCGGTGCTGTTCACGTGAAAATATAAACGGATCAATCAAATCATGACAACTAACTCCTGGTAAAAGGTGTAGGATGAATCAATGCGGTGCGTTCTGTGATCACGTACCTTGAATGCGCAGGTAAAACGAAAACGAAAAGGCTAAAATGACTTCTGCTGCACTCAGTTGACGTGGTCTGCCTGGCTGAAACCGACTGCGCTGTTGTTTCAACTTGGCGCGAAATATCCTCTCTGTTCCGGTCGGCTTCCGGTCGAGGGATCAGCGCGGGATGGGCCTTAAAGGTGCCATCCATACATAGTGATTTAATGCATTCTCACGGTTACATTTCAATACAGGTTGGATAGTAAAATACTACATTGTAAATGGGTTGATATGTAAGTGAATGTTCAAATTCAACTGAATGACTACATTGCGGGAAAATGAGGCGCAGTGTAATACATCTAGCCTATAGATTAACTCAATGAAAACAATCTGAAGATGTTATAATACCAAAGACAAATAAATAGATGGTGATAAAAATCATTGCTGCATTTCTAATTAACATTTTTACATAAACAAAGGGCCCAATAATCCATCCATCTATCCATCCATCCATCTTCTCCCGCTTAACCGGAGTCGGGTCGCGGGGGCAGCAGCTTCAGCAAGGGACCCCAAACTTCCCTTTCCCGAGCAACATCAGCAAGCTC
>JAODTR010000009.1:585051-605637 GCA_025399935.1 Amblyopsis rosae | reverse complement strand
CCCCCCCCCCCCCCCCCCCCCCCCCCCCCCCCCCCCCCCCCCCCCCCCCCCCCCCCCCCCCCCGGATCTGTACATGGAAACATCCCAAACACTGCAGCAACAGTGGATCTTATCAGCACGCAGGCAGAACAGGCAGCTAGCGGGCCACGAGGTGACGTTCTTTGGATAAGCTCACAATTGCTTACCACATCTTTAATTGAGTGAGAATAAGAAAGGCCTGGTTTCTTAGGCCTTGAATTTCATGCATCTCCCCTGCTTTTGCTGGTAACCAGCATAAGGTATGTTTTGCATGCTGGAACCATGTTGCTTGCATGATTATGCTGGTCCACCAGCTAGACCAGCACTAACCAGTATGAACCGGCTTGGACCAGCACTACTCCAGCACTAACCAGTATGAACCAGCCTGGACCAGCACTACTCCAGCACTAACCAGTATGAACCAGCCTGGACCAGCATGGAATTCATGCTGGTTTATGTTGGATTTTTAAGCAGGGTCTCAGGAATACATTATCAGATTTTCACCAGATGAGAAATTATAGTTCCTGTAATGAGGGACACTTTTTAAATATGGTTTGCACACAATTGCAACCAGTACACTAGGCTACTGTTGTTGCTGAATGTAATAATTTATGGAATACCTAAAGCAATTTACAATGAGTAAATTTACAAGTAGCCTAATACAAACATTAGATACGGTTAGGCATCTGGCTAGACGTCAAACATCTTGAAGGATATTATATTAGGCCTAATGTAATAATATCACAGTTATTCAAATAATTATTTTTGGAAATAATTCAATGCACACAATTTACATGAAAGTATGTATTGCATTACCACATGACACCACATGGTGTCAGCATAATCCCATAGTTTTATGGCATTTGCACCTAAATATGATTTTCTGCCAATTATTCACAATAACATCAAAACCACGTGGTGGAGTTTGGGAAACATTGCCACTTGTGTAATTCGTGAATGTATGATAATAAATTAAATGTTGCAAAAATATGCAGGATACGAAACAAAACATAATAGATTGTGGGCTCGGCGCGGAATGATTACGTAGACATTGGCTAAAAATGACTAGGGAAGAATTTATTACAGTATAATGGCAGCTCATGCTAGTGAACTAGAAATTGCAAAGAAGAATTTAACGGATGCAATTGGCGATAACGTAAAACAGTAAGTGTAGCTTTGTTTGGTTATATTGTGTCTTCATGTGACCATGTTTCACCATTATAAGTTGTGTTGCCACTGAAACGGACCACTAAATAGCGTGCAGGTTAGCTAAAGCAGGCTAGCCGCGGCAGCTCCTCTGCATTGTTGTAGGTAAACAAAGTCAACATTATTAGCCCATGTGCATTGGTAAGTATTATAGTATGACACTGGGAGAGATGGTCATTCCGTAAAACGATTAACCGAATTAACACCGACCTTTATCTTAAATATTGTACGGATACCTGACATTCATATCCGCACGATGATACCTGCACTTTTCTTTTTTGGTCCTTAGTTATTGGGCAAATCTGAAGCTATGGTTCAAACAGAAGATCAGTAAAGAGGAGTTCGACGTAGAGGCGCGCCGTCTCTTGGCGCAGGATAACGGTTGGCAGACCGTTCAAGTCTAACTATTATTTCAATTAATCTGAAGTCACTTGATATCGTTGCTAATGTTTTATTCTGGCCTTTTCTTTAGTTCATGTTCACAATGATTTCCTCCTTGCGATTCTTACGCGTTGCCAGATCATCGTGTCCACACCAGGTAGGTTGTGTCTTGCTCCAATCTGAATATGCAGCAAGGCTAGTGCATTCCCACTAAAAGATATTATAGGATACCAGTTTGCCTTCAGCCAGAGTCTTGTGTTTCTTCCTCCAGATGGGCCAGGGTCTTTACAATGGTCCGGTGGCTCTGCCTCAAAGCAAACCAAGCCTAAAGGAAAGAAGAAGTTTTCATCTAGACAAAAATTTGACGTAAGTTTAAGATACCTGAAGTGAAAGCACCCCTGAAAACGTAATTAATTAAGTAACACCAACATTAAAGGTAGAGTCACTGAATCTAAGCAAATACAAGCTTTGTACAATTCAGCAAATATCTCATCAAGGTCTGTTAGTTGTCTATTTGTTGTGCATGCTGAATATATAATATGGGGAAGGGGGGGGGGGGTTACCCTATGGAATTGAAGAAAGAGGTGCTTTGTTTTGATGTTGAGTTTAAATATCAGCTATATTTCTTCACGATAGCTGACTCCACTTTTAAATTCCAATGTGAACTGGAGAAAACTAGTAGGAACTTGGCAAGCCTAGTTCAGCCGGCCGCGGGCATGAGCCAACACCGTCAACCAAAGTTAAGCATGCAATCTTCCTACGTGAACCTCCGCAGAAGTTGGGATCCAACGCTATTGGTGCATCTGCTCATATTGGCCGGTTCTGCTACACGCGGTTTGGCAAAAATGTCAGCTTACGCGATTTGAATGCGTTTATTGGTTCCAGCACCGCTTCCAGCCCCAGAACCCGCTGAGCTCCGCCCAGCCCTTCAGCCCCCGGGAGGTGGGGGGAGAGGAGGAGGAGCTCCGGCTCAGCGCCCACACCCTCCTGCTGCCCACGCGGGGCCAGCTGGAGGCCCGCATGATGGTGACAGCCTTCGAGCTGGGCCTGGACAACGTCACGGACGACGCTGTCAGCACCATGACCTACGCCGTGGAGGTGGGTGTGTGGGCTGCTCGACTATGGGGAAAATAAAAAATCATAATCACTATTATTATTTTGATCAATATTGAAATCAGGATTGGTCAATATTTAAATTATTATTAAACATGATTAGTCTTTGACTTTGTAAAGAAGTATAAGTTACTACACTTAAACACAGAAAACGACCACCTTCAGCTGTGAAATGTCCCTTAATACTTTTCCTGATGTTCTTTCACTTTCACCCCGGTAGGGAAGGAAGTGCATGTGTCATTCAGATCACAAGCCAAAATAAGAGTTTTCTTGCTATATGTAATGTGCAAAATAATCACTACATTGTTTTTGTGATTTTGATTTGAGCCGAAGTTGCAATTAAAATGTATGGGGACTAATTGCACAGCCCTATGGGTGTGTGGCCTGTCCCTACCAGACGGTTTGTGACACTGAGTCTTCTGGGAATTGCCTCATGATCTCGCAAGACCATCCTGACCTCGTGAGCTTCAATTTCATGTTGCAGGGAGTGTCTGTGAGGAACCCCTCAAACTACCGTTTGATTGAAATGTGTCAGCACCGCCTTTATGACGAATAAACGATCTTGAATCGGGGGTGGAGGTGGTGGTGGGGTTCCCAGACTGATTCTCAGCACTGGAAGGTGCTTCTGCCAGGTGGCTCAACTATCACTTTGTGCTTCTTTGCAGCTGAAACACAATCATCTACAGCAGTGAAGCATAACTGATCTCTTTGGTGTTGTTCGCCGTGATCTGAAGTTGTTGTTCGCCATCTGAAGTTGTTCAACAACAACACCAACAACAACAGCCGTTCAGTTCACCGTCGTTTAGGGGTGCATGATATTGAGATATTGATGATAAAAATTGCAATATCGATATTAATTTAGATATTTTTAACATAAGTTAAAAGATAAGAAAAGATAAGATAACATAAGTAAAAACACAATGATTATGGGAAAATCCATCAAATTATATTCATACAGTAACGTATCAAAACAACTCATATTGGACTCGTACAACAGCAGTAACTCCAAGCTACCGAGGAGGCATTATTTTTGGCCACTATTGTTTCCTCTTTGATCTCTATTACGTCATTAGCTTCCTCAGCCACACATCTTACTGTTCTGTCTAAATCAAACACAACTAAGCCAAACAGCCAACGGACGCATCTCTCCGCAAAATAAACTGAATATTGCACTTCCGGCAACATTTTCGATATGATATTACGCAACGTAATATTGCGATAACGATACTGAGGCGATATATTGTGCACCCCTACCATTGTTCCTGTTCATTGAATGCAAAGTAAGCGTAAACACCATCCTATCACGTCTCATCTAAACCGCTCTGGTAGCTACCGGTCGTTTCTCGTGGGATGCTAAGGGGGCCTAAACCACCAGTTGTTTCGGTCACAAGCGCATACTCAGGCTATCTCGCAAGGTACCGTAAGTGTGTATGTGGAGTGCATACACACTTACATAATACCTGGGATTTCTGTCTGTTGGGCTCGATTAGGCGCAGCACCGTGAGATCATCCCGATAGTGCGAGCTCCAATTGAATTTTGCTGCAACTATCAGTCTGGAACCCCTCAATGCAAAAGCATTTGTCGACCTTGTAGAAACCAGACAATCAGCGGCCAGCTAAAGGCTTTTCCCAAGATAACATTGTCTGTTGATATTGAAATGTATTACCAAACGCTCACATACGCCTTTGAATTGTGCGTCTCCTGACTGATGCAGTACTTGACTGAGAAATGTAATTGGAGCTCGCATTATCAGGGCGGTGAAATTAAGTCAAACTGCATCACGTGAGGTTTGTATCACGAGGCTACATTTTGTGTGGAATAGAGATGCAAGCCGGATCTAGCTATAATGGCATCTACAGTATGTGGCGTACAAAGCGTGGTGCTATTTATTCAGTACAAGCCAAGTGGAATGTTGCTGCATGCATTTTGTCTGAGGGTGTTTACGCACAGACAGATCATGTACTTCAGTAGTAGAGTAGAGGTATGTGTCCATGTATGGCATACGGTTACGAGTTGAGAGAGCAATATTAGCCAGAGTACCAACCTGATCAGCACTCTGCCGCTAGCTGCTAAATGCACTAGCTTCTTACTGCCGATGTCACCAACATATGCGAACACAGTTTTGCAACAGAAGTGCCGTTTAATGTTTATGCAGACATGGATAATGTTTTATTCTGTCTCTTTTTGTACCAGTTTCAATATCTTTTAGAGTGGGAATACAACGCATAAAATCCATGTTTCGGGTAGGCTAGGCCAACTGGAGGCAAATCCAATCAGCGGCAACAATATGCTAAATGATGTTCCCTAGCTAACAACATAAAAAATGTCAGAATTATTTTGTCACGCTATGTGTCAACCAGCAGCTATTAGACATTTTTACGACGGGGCTGCAAGCAATTAAACACGATCTTCGGTGGTTAATGCTCTTGCATATAGCTTGGCGGGTCATTGGACACCACCATTCTTGCGAAACTGCGTGTGCACACTTTGTACACCATCATGCTGTAAACTCTAAATATGCCTATACTGTAGAGACAGGATGGGCTAACAATAATGCCTTTTTCAAGTAATACGACTATTAAAGTAAATATTAAACAGGTTTGAGGCACATAATTACTGACTACTGTCTTAGTTGGGTCCGTGACATATACCTTCTGATAATTTTGAATGTTCCAGCATCATTTGAAAGATGTCCTGACGGCCATAGTCACCCGCAGGAAGGCGTACCGGTTACGGGATGGCCATTTCCCATACGCTTTTGGCACTGATGCCACACCCCAGCCATATCTGAAGAACAGCTTAGCTGCTTACCAGAGTGTTACTGAATGGTGAGGCAGCCCAACAACTCTCCTGAGCAAGCAATCGAACTTACTTATTTTTACTACTTTTGTGTGTGTGTGTGTGTGTGTGTGTGTGTGTGTGTGTGTGTGTGTGTGCGTGCACACGCATGCACGGCACCTGTTAAGACAGCCAACATTCTCAGCCCCACCCCTCTTCTCCAGCCCTCCCTCCATCGCAGCCCACCTCACCGGCCCGCCCCCCCAGGTGTTCCCCGACGACGCGGAGCAGCAAGCCGTCCACCTGTTGGCCTGTTCGGCTGATGGTCTCCCTGCGCCCCTCCCCCCGATCAGCATGTTTGATCTCCTGGAGGCTTTACAGGTGAGGGGGATCACTGACTTTATTTATTGATTATTAATATTTTGTTAGTGTGTGTGTGTGTGTGTGTTTGCAATTGTTACGAGCTCGAAGCTACATGATCGTCATTAGAAAGCGTCAACAACCCAGATTCTACCTACAGCAGCTGTTGAGTGTGAAGTGTACCCCGGTGCCGACACCCTCTTCTTTACCTGCCACCAGGTGCACCGCGGCGTGATGCCCTCGCACACCATGTACGCGCTGAACATGGAGCGCATCCTGTCTCACCTCTGGCACCCCAGCCACGAGGAGCTGGAGCAGGACCTCGTCCACCGGCAGCGGCTCGCGGGGAAGGACGGCGTGTCGGTTAGCTGAGAAGGGGATGGTTGGACGGATGTGGTGCGTGTGTGCGGAACGAGCTAACGACGCGATGCTACCACATTGCTAGCGCTAGCGTCCGTCTGTGGACAGTGGGTGGACAATGGAGAGTATAGACAAACCTCAAGTCTCATTGTAACGCCTATTCTGACCCAGTTGTCTGTTTTATAAGGGGATCCTGTTTTGTATTTAAAATGTTTTACCCTTTTAAAATGGCAGACCTTCTAGCAATAGATCTCAATTTGCATATACATTTTTTTCTCGTGTGTGCTGGTGGACCAAATCGGGAGGTGTACGATGAAGTGTTGCGCAATATCCTTCCTGTGTGAGGAAAGAGCGACAGTGTGTAGCAGCTGATTGACACCTGAGAGCGAGAACTGTGAAAGACCAAGTCCGTTCCTCTTTCTGAGCGGACTCAAAAGGAAGGCATCTGACACATTCTCAACCAGTGACTATGAAAACTGTGTGGGGAATCTAGTGGGGTAGGAGGACACAGACCACAACACACCCCATCCCGTGTGTCTGATGTGATGGGGAGAACGTCATCATCAAAACAATTTTCAAGTTTCCAGTAGTACAGATGTGTCCATTAAGTAATGGGAGTGCACATAGACTTGTGTGGTGTGTGTGTCCCCCCCTAAATGCGCTTGTTTAAGTTTGATGAGTTCTTATTTTATTTAGTTCATGTTAGCTGTATAAATGTGTACCTGTGAACTAAATAAATACATTGCGTTATGGTTTTATTTACTTGTATTAACTCATTTTGTTCACGTTAATAACACTATTAACTAATAACATCTTATCGCGTTTATTTCACACACACATTGACAAGCCCTTTAGTCCTAAAGCCCTATTGCTGAAGGGCGCCAATCAGACCCCTAGAGCTCAACTGAGGTTATTGCATTTAATTCCTGTGAGTGACAGTCTCTTTGGAGCGGTCTTACCATATTTGGCTCCCTTGCATCTCATTTCCGATGTCTTGTCCAATCGCAGCCTGAATATCCCATACATAACCCTACACTGGGAGTGACTTGGTACACATGATCCAGCTGTCAACAAACTAGTGTTCTAGTCTTCTAGATTAATCTGCCAGCTAAAAGTGAACAACCACATCATACACCACATGGGCTACAGTCCCAACATTTTATTTTTTTACTATTTACAATTTGTAAGTGCTCAAAAGACAGATTAAAAATAGTACTACAAAGTAATATGCCAGGCATAAAAGTTACACTTCACAATTGTATCAATGTAAATATTAAGAAAGTAAGGCAGTTGTGTCAGTAAACGCTACGCAACTATGTTTTTGCGTCAAAGGCGTGTGTGTGTGAAGCAAAACATTGCTCGTCGTGTTACTCTGTACAAAATGTAGCTGGTGAGAAAGCCCAGTTAGACTTGAGTCTATATGGCTATGCGTTATTATGGTGGAAGACTCGCTGGTATGGCGCTGTCACTGACAACTCGGTTGCACAGAGTTTCTGTCCTTATTCTGTCAGGGTGCAGATCTCTATTCCGCCACTTGGAGTTGCATTTGGTCCCCAACATACACCCTGAAATGTCTCTCGCGTGTAATCACAGTCCAGATTTACTTGGCAGTTTAGTACGCCTGGAGTTGCTGCGTTAAAATGAGCTGGCAGCCACTATTGACATGGTCCATGACCTTTTGCTTGAGCAGGGCAAGCTCGTCCCTAAGGGAATTGGCGGAGGAAACCAAATCTGTGTGCTGGGTCTTTAAGTTCTTTACCCTTTCCTCCAGCCGAGAGATTCTCTCCAGCTTCCTTTTCCGGCATTTGGAGGCAGCCACTCTGTTCCTCAAGCGCTTTCTCTCCGCTTTGATGCGCTCCTGGCTTTCCATGTCAATTGGAGAGAGAGGTGGTGTGTCTCCGGACATCTCGGGCACCGTCTGCGGCTCCTCCTTGAACGCGTGTAGCCGCGAATGCCGTGGTGCCAACTGCGGGTTGATGTGTGTCTGGGACGGGGCCGCTGTGTACGTAGCAGCCGAGTGTCTCTCGCCACTAGGTGCCGCCGCGGAGCTAGCAGTCCGAGAGAAAGTGCCCAAGTTAGTATATTCCGGAGGCTCCGGTCGTACGGTGCAGCTGTAGGGTATGCCGCCCTCGGACACAGTAGATACCGATGCCATATCGCCGGGCACGTCAGAGCTGACATTAGGCATTTGCTGTTGATAGTGCAGCTCTGCGAGTGCCCTCACGAAGCCATCTGCGAAGCCCTCCTGCTCGTCCGTGATGTTCTTGGGACAGAGGAACTGGGTTGGCGTGGGGGTTGTCAATCCAGTGCAGGACTGGATGATTAACCTTTCCAATTCTGGCGAAGCGAGTTTCAGTAACCCGACGTCAGGGGACGTCAGGATCTCTATGGCTTTGGAGCGCAGCTGGGGCTTGAAGTTTTTGGGGTCGTTAAGATTCAGTGTCATGGTCTGTTTTAGGGTTTTCGGGTTGAATCCATAGCCGCCCATCCCGTCGTGCTGCTGAGTATTGGAAGCATTCACAGATTCGTCATAAAAAGTCGCTTCCATTTTGGTAGGCATAAATTGAGCTTGTACACTCTTGAATGAATGTTTTCCTACAAAAGTCAAATCATGAAATAGAGCTGTAAACTGCCTATAACGATCAATTACCTCCGGTGGTGTCCGCCTTTTGTTGTAAGTTATCTTGTCAACTTTCGGTCCCGTGAAAACTTCTGTTTTCTTAATGTAGAGTAGGCCTATCCATGCACAAAATCTGTTCCCATTCGACGTGCGTCAGCGTATGCAAAAGGTATATTTTGATGTATAGGTCTTCCTGTTTTTTTTCTCAACTGAAGTGTAGCCTATAGAGCGCCTAGGTCGTTGTAATAGCCTACTTTCTACCACTTCCAACGTGGAGACGAACTTTATCCACCTCTAAGATGCAGCTATACTGAAAATAACAATGATGTCATTTCTACAGCCTCCGATTGGCCTAAAATGATTTGGTGGGCGGTACATTTCGTAAAGACATGTACGTTTCTCTGACAACCAGCCATATCCCCGCCCCCCCGCGATGGTTTATGGGATTAGGTAATGCATGAAGTGCAGCAATGTACTCTGGGATTACGTAGTGTTTTTGAATATTTTGTTACCCGCTCGTTATGTTGTCCATGCATACATATACAAAGATATCAAAGTAGTCCATGTGTAACAACGTAAATTTCGAATTAAATCTTTATTTCACGACAGTGAGCGGGTAAATAATGCGGTCTATACGCGCAGTAGTGACTAGAGGGCAAAAAAGTTTTTACTATTACAACCGCGTCATAAAACACACTCAACCCACGTTTGTAATAACAAAATTACTATTTTCAGTATTGTGTGAAGAAATGTGAGTGTGCGCAATATCCCAGTAAACCTAATAACCTAGAAAAATGGCAAATATATTTGGAAAACTGAGCACGTGGTATTATAGGACAAATTCGCGTTCCATTAGTGTGGATGACATATATCTTGAAATAGTGTAGCCTATCATTTAAATCTCCTAGCAGCCAACGCCAACCTTCTACTAGCCTACTGTAGCCCAAGACTCTGTACAGCCACACTAGCCTACATCTGCTCCGTCTGGATTCATGCGTTGTATTATTCATCACTCTTCAACCTAACTATAAATAAATTAACAGATAGGCCCCAGCCACTGGCAAAGCAGTAGGTCTATTGACTGCTTACAGCCCCACTGAAGAGATTTCACCCTCACAACACATGGATGCATGTGTATATAGCATGACTCAAGGGTTGTATTATTTGTGTTCACAATTGTTAAACATAACTCAGGAAGTAAGGAAATGTGTGTTTGGTAGATTATTGCTGTGTTGTAGCAATAATGCTTCTTAGCAATACGTCTTATACCATTGGAAAGCCTGGCTAAAGTTCATGCATTTGTGGGGTGAGCAGCAGGGCTGCGAGTTGCGCCCATAAACAATTTGCCAAATCTTCTCTGACAACGCCAAACAGATTTTCTTTGCTCTCTCTTGTTTGGTGTTGTTTTGTAGATTGGATGATTGAAGTCTGAAGAAACTCTCTCTGTGTCTGTATGTCTGTCCGTCTGTCTGTCTGTGTCTCGCTCTCTAGTCTGTGCACATCTGTGTTTACAACCACCCGTGGTATTTTACTATTTTCCCATCATAATACCACTGTAAGCAGTCCTTCCTGTTTCCGTGTCCGCTTCTTTTCCCCTCCGCTGGCCCTCCGTGTCCGCTTTAGATAACACTAGCTTTCCTCTAGCAGCCGGACAGCTTGGGCCAGCTGTTTCCACTGCGCGCAGTTTTCTAATCAAGAGTTGGCCATGCCTGATACGCAACAGGCCTGCCTTTGTTGTACAATAAAGGCGGGACCAGCTTGGGCCCATGGAAGCACACACCCTTCCGTGACTCCAAAACACGAAGAAGCTTGTGTTGTATATGTCTACATGAGTTACGTTGTAGATTGCATTCGGCGAGGGAGCGCACGGTGCAAGACAAGATACATTTCAAACACTCAACGTGTTTGGTAAACAGACCATCTGTTTCTTCCTGTCCCGCTACTTTCGTGTTTTATTCTGTCTGCCTATCTGCCGGCAGTTCACCCCGAGCCCAAACAGCACAGCAAGCACGGCTTCCCTTTAGACAGCTGCTGCTCTGCTTATCTCTTCAAATGCATTCAACACAATACAAACGGGTCTGGATGTTGTTAAGGAAGTTGAAAACATCACATTTTGGCAAGATCCATTGTATTTTGTGGTAGTTTGACTGCATGTGCACAGTTTTGCGATATATCCATGCACACGTGTTGGTGGTGAAGTTATAAAACGCCCTTTTTGTCCAATTTCGCATTCCGTCTGAAAACAAAGCGCAGTGGTCCAATGTACACATGTCAACTTTGTAATTATTTTTTGTCCACTGTCGTTACATTGTATTTAGCGGGTAAGTAAGAAATTGTTCTAACGGTTCTTCAACTAGTCATACATATTAACAAGTTAAATTACAATGGCTAGAGCTGTTTCTGACATTCTCAAATAAACTAGCTTTACTATCTTAAAGCTGTGCTGTAACATTTCATATTCGGATTCACGAGAACACGAATCGTCTGGAATCTGGATAACATGAATATTTACATTTATACGAATATTTGTAATTATCTGTTCTTAAATATTGGCTGATTTGTTACCCCTGTTACATTACAATCGTGAAAACATTTTACAATCGTCCCCTATGTCTTCAGCCAGTTGAAATGGCAGGTTGCGCTCCGGCAGAACACTATTATGTTGGGGTGGACGTGGGCACCGCCAGTGTCAGGGCAGCTCTGGTCAATAGACGTGGCCAGCTCAGGAGCAATGCAGAGGAGCCTATCGATATTTGGCAGCCGCAATCCGAGCACTATGTTCAGTCATCCACAGAGATCTGGCAGAAATGCTGCAGTGTTGTAAAGGTAAGATGAGTCCAGACACAACGTTTGATTTGACGTCAACATCATTCTAATGTAACTGTGGGCTGCTTGATCACAGAAAGAGACATATGTAGTATGAAGTTGATATATGATACTTATAACCTTTTACAGAGCGTGATCCAGGGTGTTGAGAGGAGCCAGGTTAGAGGCATTGGTTTTGATGCCACCTGTTCTTTAGTGGTTCTGGACAAGAACTTCCAGCCAGTGCCAGTCAACCCGGATGGTTAGTTTCACCTCTTAAATGTGCATAGCTCAGGACTTTGTGCTTCTTTATAAACCAGCAGAATAAATACATTCATGCCCAGAAGGTCTATGCAAGTTTGTCAGTATGTGTGTGTGTGTGTGTGTGTACAGCATAAACATTTATATATTTGTTATCACCCATCATCATTTAGAGAAAGAAGATAGATTAGATTTAGATAGATTCGATTCGAACAATTAGGTTTTAGTGAAACATAACCCTAATTTGACCTTTTACAATTAGGTTCAGTATAAAACCATAAAACTGCGTTGGTAACTACTGTATAGATTTAGTTTTTTTCTAACCAATTGGATTTAGTTTCACTACATTGCAGAGAAGACAAGAGTTGTCCAAAGGGCTTCATGGGCTTGTTGGATGCACAGTAGGCTTTAACAGCGATACTTAGATTATCCACTTTTAGTGAAATTCAGCAAATATCTAGCTGCCTATATTTTGTGCATGCTGAATAAATTATTTTGTGTTTCAAAACAATATCCTAGCCTTGCCAATGTGTTTCCACTGTGTGTGTGTGGGGGGTGGCACTTCTGAAGCAGCACCCTATGGCATTGAAGGGGAGGTGTTGTTTTGTTTTGATCGAGATGCAATCAACAATCTTCCCCTGGCATTGCTGACTGCCTGTACCGGCAACTAACAGGTCAGGAGGACTATTGGTATTTAAGTGTAGGATTTGTCAGAGAGACTGTAATAACAGAGAGAGTTCAATGGACGGCACTTCCGTGTTTGATTTTTGGATGGAGGTGGGGCTTTTCTCCCTTTTTATTTTTAACTTTATGCAAACCAGAACGACCCATCGTTCCATGCAAGTCAATGGGAAGGTACACAGATTTCACCTTAATATTGACCATAGTTCTCTCTGGTGGTGTTAATGGGTCTTTTGAGTATATAACATTAATACCAAGTACCTTTGATCAATCAGAGGTAGCAGCAAACTGTCTTGGGGTCAGTTTACTTTGTTTCAGACCATGCGTGGTAGATTTATCTGTCTGGGCGCTGCTTACGTCAGTCTCCACAGCACAATGCCATTGTGCTGCCCACTAAAACACCAAAAGAGTTAAAACATGTTCTCCATTGAAATGCAATACAGTGCACCATCTTTGTAGTGTTAACATTTTTGCATTTCATTAAGTGCATTACAATGCTCCATCTTGTTATTTAAATATCTTTGGTTGTGCGTTTCTTGCGGTGTGTACCTGATACCGTGGTCAGCTGAAAGGCGGCACAACGTGGTGATGTGGATGGACCATCGAGCCGCGGCGCAGGCCGCTCGCATCACCGCCACGGGCCACCCAGTCCTGCGCTGCGTGGGAGGGGTCATGTCACCAGAGATGCAGCCACCGAAGCTCCTCTGGCTCAAAGAGGTGAGAGGTCACCGGGGTCAAGTGTTTTTTTTATTTTTTATGTTATGTGTTTTTCTGTGAGCTGCACAATCTGCAGTGCATGTTTGTTTATTACAGGTTGCCATAGAGGTTTTAAACCTAAAGTGCCTCACTATGATTTTTCACCACTATGTCAGACTAGGTACACCAGCACCTCAAACCAAAACAAATGCTTCTAGGGCCACACACACACACAAGCACTAACGTACATGGTGTCGGACCGGCTATGAACCAGGGGTGAGGGTAAAAATCGATACAGCACAGTATCGCAATATTTCCCATGGCATTACTGTATCGATGCATGGACGCTTAGTATCGCAAATTAATTATATAAAATGCACATGACAATTTAATATATATTTATTAATATATGTATTATACAATAGTCAGTCGGCTTGATAATCATATTTTGCAGCAATACAATATATGTGAGATGAACAAACCGATGTTGACAAAGTTATCCTTTGGGGACATTTGAAAAAAGTTATAATTTGCAAAATATCACAGAATATCGCAATATGTTTAAAATCGTAATAATATCGTGGCATAAGTAGCGTGATAATATCACATCGTGGGGCCTCTGGTGATTCTCACCCCTGCTATGAACAGAACAGAGGAGCTCACACACACAGAGAGAGTGTGATGCCATTCTCTGCTCAGGACGCTAATACTCCACTACAGTGTACAATATATTTACATAGAAAACATTTTTTTGCTGCTACGTTAATGTTTAAAATGTCATATATAGAGCACCTTTAAGACCCCCCTCCCCCCTATAGGTCTACCTGTAGGTGTGCATGTACATGCAAATCACAGGTAAACCTATCATATGCCCACACAGAATCAGTTGTCAGTGTTTCTGTCCCAGTCTGAAGGTCGGGGGCTCAAGTCCCCACAGTTAACACAGAGTATGTGTACGCACCCTTGAACAAGCAACCCTTACCTTTGCTTGTGAAAAGATGGATAGAATAGTTCAAGTTCCTCTACTCTCTCTCTCTCTCTCTCTCACAGAACCTTGGGGAAGGTTGCTGGAAGGAATCTGCTCACTTTTTTGATCTTCCAGACTTCCTGTCTTGGAAGGCAACTGGTTCCTTGACCCGGTGGGGAAGGCTGGTGGTTGTCGCAGTCATTTGGAAGCTATCGTTTTCTATGATTGGCTTTCTATTTTATTACAGTGCAGTGTCATAGTTGTTTGATATATGGAAATGGGCTAATTATGGGGGCACATGTATTTACTGTAGACAGAGGGCTCTGGAAAAGGTATTTCCTTCCTTAATACTAAATACTTTTCTACAAACCCTTAGGTCTCTATGCACCCTGGTGTGTAAGTGGACCTATTGCCCTACGGAAGGATGGGATGCCAGCTTTTGGACTGCCATTGGCTTGGAAGATCTCCTTGAAAATAACCATTCCAAAATAGGTCAGAAAAACTGATTTATCTTAGGACAAGGTGGTGCCCCAATACCCTTGGTACTTTACAATTGACTAAAAATGGTCTGCTTAGCTTTTAGCCTGCCTTTAGGCTATATTTTATAAGTCATATCTGTGGGTACATATAACCTGATGCACCAGAGGACTTGTTACACACAACCATTGGTGTTGCCATCAAAAGTGTCTAGAAAAGGAATAGCAAAAATACTTGATAGGTGATTGGATGAACTGAATGATTGTCGATCACTGTGTCAGATACCATCAAATAACAATGTTTAGGCGTGAAGTAATCTAAAAAGTAATGGAACTAATTAAACTTTTAGTTACTAATTATCATTTTAGTCTGGCAACTGTAATGGACTACATTTAAAAAGTAACCTACCCAAACCTGGTTGTAAATGTATGACATAGTTTGTTGATGACATGTTGATGTGATTATCCTAACTGAATGTTGTAGGATGTAGGATCTCTTTTGCTATGACACATGTACCGATTGTAAGTATCTTTGGATAAAAGCGTCTGCTGTCTGTCCAGGCAGTGAGACGTGTTCTCCAGGGGCCCCGGTAGGAGGGGGGCTCAGCCAGGAAGCAGCCGCTGAACTTTGCTTGAATCCCGGCACCGCCGTCGGTGCCTCCCTCATCGACGCTCATGCCGGAGGTCTAGGTATTTATGACCTGTTAGAGTGCCTCGTCTGGTCAGAAGATGGAACTGCACTTTATTACTCTATTACTCTTAACTATTCTCTTTCAAAAATGTTTGTGTAAACATTTTTTTTACACAAACCACTCCGTTTCAGTGGTCATTGTAACACTCATTTTGATACATTATATATATATATATATATATATATATATATATATATATACCACGTGACCACACCATGTAACACTATCCTAGCTTTTGCAATGTGTTATCAATTTGGAGGGCGGAGCTTCTGTGTTTTTCTTTTGGTACTGTAGAGGTCAAATGTCAACATGCATTCAGCAGAATGACTGACTATACAGTGACGCAGCAGAACTTTGCTGTAGCTCAGAAGGGAGAGAACGTCGCCATCTGGTTTTGTTCAGAGATGACCCCATGACCCCTGGCCGTGGCCTCTGCCAATCACATATTGTCGTAGCAGGATAGGGGGTTAAAACACCCTGCGCTTTTAGTTGTTGGACGTGTCACGTTGACGCGCAGCTCTGGCCCAGGCTCGTACGAGCACCTCCCGGCTCAAAGTGAAACCAGCTTAGCAAACATTATTCCAGCAGTTAGGGTTCATACGTATTTCCGTGGGAGGTTTACAGAACATGTCCTAAAAATATTCTTCCCCGTATGACACGCATGGTTTAAACTAGCATAACAAAAAGAACATTGCTTAGGCAAAAGTGCTTTTATTGTCACATACACACACGCAGTGAAATTCATTCTCTGCATTTAACCCGTCCCTCAAGGGAACAGTAGGCAGCCGCTGTGCAGCGCCCGGGGACCAACTACACGTAGGGGTAATTGTTTCTGGTTAATGGCACTGACAGGGGAGAGTGGGGAAGACTGGAGCACCCGGAGGAAACCCACCCAGACACGGGGAGAACATGCAAACTCCATTACAGAAAGGCCGGGACGACCGGGGTTCGAACCCTAGACCTTCTTGCTGTGAGGCCATAGTGCTATCCACTGAGCCACCGTGTTGCCCTTGGTGGTGTGAAGACAGCGCAATGGTCGCTGCCCTCGCGCTGCACTCGAGGGGCTTGCTAACTTCGAGCTCAAATAAAAACAAACTTCCTCAGAAGCTCCGCCCAACACATTGAAATGCATTGCGAAGCCGAGCGGCATTGTTGTTGTGAGTGGTTTTCCCACTTGGCTTATGTCCTTATTTACAGACCCGGGGCTGTGTATTTAATATAAGTACTGGACACTTCTTTTTTTTTTTTTGTACCGTAAGATAGCGAAATACAAGGAGATTTTTGGTGAATTTGACAAAAAGTTTATTAGCATAGCATTTAGCTTTACAATAGCTGACTACACCTTCAAGTGTCTTGCTGTGCTCTGCAGGTGTGATAGGTGCTAACGTGAAGGGCCTGGGCTTGCCGTGCGAGGACCAGCCCATCACCTCGCGACTGGCCATGATCTGCGGGACCTCATCCTGTCACATGGCAGTGAGTGTTACTCATCGGATACGGGCTGGTTCATGGTCCACGCAAGATAGGCGGACGCGAGCGCATCGAGGGAGGGTTTGTTTGATGCGTACTTGCATAGCAAAACGTGTTGTCCTGCAGTTAAATGTGAAAGTGTGACGAAAATACGCACATGGCACTTATATTTTCGATTGCGTCTGGGTAGCCTATGAACCAGGCCTAAGACTCAAGGTGGTTGTTGGTGGTCCAGTGGTCGTTGGCCTATGAAGGTCAGGTCAGTCGTTCTGGAGAAAGCTTGTTAATATTTTAACCCGATTAAAACAAAAAAACACTGTCGAATGCCATAGAGCGCTCTCTCAGAAGCTACACCCCACGGAGATTGGAAACTCATTGCGATGGCTAGGACATTGTTGTTGTGTGCGGTCTGCACAACTTTGTTTGTATTCCTATTTACGGAGCCTGGGCTGTGTAGAAGTGCCGGACACGCACAGTGAGCTAGTGGACCTAGTGGAGATATTTGGTGAATTTCACAAATCTGTATTACCTTATTGTATACCTTTTAAGTACCAAGGTATTCAGGATTATGAAGTATGTCACTGTTCCCATAACAACGGTTTTTACACTGCCATTTTGAGGCGGATGAGAGCCTTTATCCACTTTTTGTCTCCTTAAAGCGTCATATTTTTAGTTTGACAGCTTATTAAACACATTTTCAGGGTTATTTTAACCATAGCCCAAGGGCGATTCTAGAATCAGACCTTTAGGAGTGCTCAGCCCCTAATGAGAATGTGATCTGTAAGCCTAGTCTACATACTGTATGAATAAAAATTGAATGAATGAATCAATAATAAACATTAATTTATATGTTTCTATGTTTACATTTGCAATGGCATACCATAAGTCTTGTTTAAACATTGGTGAGGGGACATGTTAAGCATTGGGGTGTGGGGGTTTACCCCCAGGATATTTTTAGCATCAAACACTTTTCCTGCATTCTGGTGAATTTCTACGCACCAATTTCTGTTGGAAATGTATCTTAAGCAAAATCCAAAAAGAGGTGACAATTTAAATTATAATGCAATAAGGGTCTCAAGCATCCTGTATTGCTTTATAATTCTCCCCCAAAATAATCACCTGTGTAAGTTCGCAAATGTAAACGTTAAAGGGCTGAAACTGCTTAAAAATCTGTAAAAAAAAAAAAAGTAAATGTGCTTGAGCACATCTAAAAAGGGTCTCAAAACGCCCATGCAACAAAGCGAGGTGCGACGCTTGCAGTGTGTCCGGGGCTTTAAGGTTTTATTGGTACACGCTAAAAAGCAGCAGTCATGGACAGTAGTGAAATGTCAAGCTTCCTCTCAGCCAAACAAATAAACTTACTATGGAAGACGACATACATACACCTGTATTCTTCTAAACACCACTGTTGGACTTTGGAATTAAACATACAGCCGTAATTGGAGCTTTTGGCAACCAACACAGAGTCTAGCTTTCAAGTTCAACTTTCATCTTTAACTGTCCCCTGGGAGCAGTTGTGTTTGCAGCAAGCATGACATAAAGATACAAGTCTAATAAGAGCGTAAGCAAAGAGCCTAAACAATAAATGCCTAATCGCTTAGTGCTTTATTGACTCCACAGTGGTCCCAAGTTGACCCAGTGGATATTCCATCATGGGTGAGCGAATAAATCAAAACAGTATTGACAGTTAGTCAGGGTCTTCATCACCGTCCTCAAGAAGTATTGAAGCAACAACGGCACCACCACTGCCATCTATCCCTCTGGTCTGAGGTCAGAAGGGAAACAGCAGTGCAAGTATTAGTCTTTATAGGGGTAAATCTACACCGTTAGCCAGAAGGTAGGATCTGAACCTCTGTGTGAAAACTGACACGAATTACCAATACTGCCGCCAAAATAAGAGGTTTGCCCACACCCAACCTCACAAATTGTAAGGCCATTGCACGCATTGTGAGCACAATAACACAGGACATCACACCCCCACTAAATCACCACTTCTCTCTACTGCCCTCTAGGTACAGGCCCCTGAAGTGCAGGGGGCTTGCTTTGGCAAAAGCCTAGTGCCCACAGCCTCAGAGGCCCTAGGCAGGGTGCCTAGATAAAGGCAATATAACTACTCTTGGTCTTCTTGTCAATGTTGTCTGCTGTTTATGGTGTATTTGTGGGTATAATATTATAAATACATTTGGTGATGTACACTGCTGTGAAAACAAATGTTCCTCTGTGGACAATAAAGTAAAAGTGTGGTGATGCATCTCTGATGTAGTGGGGCTGGTTTTCTGGGAATCCTGGTAGGATATAGTAGCCTAGCTCCGCCCGGTTATGCTCTCAGCTCAATTTATTTAGCTGAGGAAACCCTGATCACATTAGCGTTCGCACAGCCACCCTGGTGGCGGCCCAATCAGCGTGGGTTAGCGAGATGACGTTGAAGTCAAGGGTGTTTCGAAACTGTAGTAGAATGGTAACAACAGTTGTAGCAACGCCGATTGGTTCAGCGCTGTCCAATAGTCCAAAATGAACCAGAGGTCTACGCCAAGTAGGAGGATACGACTGCGAACACAATGGAGCGTGGCCTGACCTATTCACAAAGCTATTGCATTACCTAATGTCCAAATATCAAGCATAGTTGAAAAGGATTTCATTTAAAATAAATGTCAATCTCAGCTTTCCATGAGATCTACTGTGCATTCTAAACCATCTATTTGTTTTTGCTTATGTCACAAAGAATGCTTATCATGCTGGGGGCGCTGTAAATGCAAGTGTGTACATGCATGAAGTAAGGCACGCAAAAAACATATTTGCACAATAAGATCCCATAAAGGCCTTCATCAGTCACCGATGACTCACCGATAATTCAGATCCTGCCTTCTGACTACGTGACGTAGCGCTGCCGTGTGTATAACCAGTGGCGTGTAGTTCTTATGTAATCTGTGTTCAGATTAATCATCTTTTCCATTCCAGGTAATGCTAGCGCTACTCTGAATCACAAGACGGCTATCCATGTATTGGTGTTTCAGTATAGCTTTAATACAAAGTCAATTTGCATTTATTCAATGCACACTTAATTTTCATGCTGGTTTTAAGGATAAAATATTATGTGTTGTTACTGTATTTCAGTGAAAGGAAATAGTCAAAATTAATCTCAAATCTCAAAGATGTGTTCTCACTTCTCACATATTATTAGAAAATATAAATTTTCCAATTAAAGAAAGCTATTTCCATTGAATAGGAAGGAATGGTTTAACATCCATATTACATACAGTATTTTCCTGACGCCGCAATGGAGGAATGAGCTTCCTGGCAGCAGTCAGGCCAGCAGAGTCACTTCCTGTCTTCCACAGGGGACTCAGGACCCTAAGCATCCACATTGGTACCTTTCACACTGTCCTTACTAGGTCATAGCACTCATAGCATCAACAGAAGCCCTGTATGGCATAGGTACCTCTCTCGTATATTTCCCACCCGAAATGTTTCAGTCAATCTGTCAGTCAACGATATCCTTAGCTCCCATTGGCGGTCGCCTCAATCGCGTCCCCCGAAGTTGTGTTTTGTTTAACTTACCCGCCTACTTCGCTTCGCCGACCGTTATTCAGCTGAAACTCATTAACGTTCCATTGTACGTCGCTTACCTTACCTCTCCGGGAACCATCACCTTATCGTGGTGGAGAGGTTTGGGTGCCCCCATGAACCTGAGGGCTGTGTTGTCT